>LAPY01000180.1:60690-93569 GCA_000970635.1 Eragrostis tef
CCCTCCGCCGGAAGGACGACGAGCCCGCGCCGGCGGCGGCGGTTGCGAGCGGGCGCGGCGCGCGCACGGCGAGGACGGAGTGGAGCACCTTAAGGTGGAACTGCTCCACCATCAGCTCCGCGCCCGCGCGGCTGCCCGCGGAGTCAGACATCCCGGAGGACATTGCCGCCGGCGCCGAGCCCGGACCACCTCCTCCTCGCTCAAGCTCTGCCCCAAGCTGCTGCTGCTACGCGGCATGGCTGGTCGCGGCAGTGAGACTGCATAAATCCGATCTGCTGGCAATCGGAGGGTGGGGTGGGGATCGAATCGAGGGATCTGATGGGAACAGGGGGAAGAGGAGGTTGCAGTTGGGGATTTGGGTGTGGACTATGGAAACGGATGGAGAAGGGGTGAACAGTTGTTGTTTATCTGCTGCTGGCTCGGTTCGGGGCTTGGGTTAATGCGTCGCTGTTGGTGTCGTCATAATGGGATTATTATGGTGGCGAGGACGAACTGCATCATTTTTGTGGTGATTTACAGAAAATTTCAAAGCTACCAATCATAGTAAATGGAAAAAAAAAAAGCATTTTTAATGAATTTTTAGAGAGGGTTTTGTCTTGGATTGGTAGCGTGGGTCATTGATGCCGGGGATGGGAGTAACGGTTGAATTAATTTAACGGAGAAGGGCCAAGCACAAGTACTATTTCAATGGAAAGTGGGAGAAAAGATGAGTTGGCTTGAGAGTTGAGACCGACGCTTGTCTCCTCAGTAGCGTGAGACGGATGTGCCGTGCATTTTTTTTTGACGTCTATGATAACATGCTGTTGAGTTTTATGCTTTCCGCGGCAACAAAGAGTTGTTGCAGATAAAATTAGGTTACCTTTGTGCGATGCTTCAGATTCTGTATGCGCTTTTGATTCTCTCTCTCTCTCTCTCGAGCAAATTTACGTTTTGTAATGAAGGATTATCCATCGTTGTTAGCTTTGCTTTCGTCCTTTGCTTGAGGCAAAGAGGTTATCTCGTCTTCGTAGCTTTTTTTTTAACAAATTACGTTCGCAACTATTATTGCTGCTTAATCATCGCATCATGGTCAATCAACTACCCTGAAACTTCCCAGAAATCATTTCTTTATTGTTTCTTCCAAGCTAGAACTGCCTTTATTCTAGTATGTAGTTTTTTCTCGCATTGTCAGGACGACTTAAAACTACTTTCTCGTCGTTAACCACTTGTCCCTGTAAGAAACAACGACCGGGCCAGGGGGAAGAAAATGCAGTGCACTTGCGCATAACATTACCAGATGATCATCGGATGTCCACCACCCTTATGATACCCACAAGTTCAGACCATGTCTCCGTCTGTGTCATCCAACATTATACAATTCGTTGCCGAGCACTATGAAACATTACTTGTTGCTTGTTGGGACAGCATTCCAGTGAAGTCATGTTCTATGCTTTTACCACCTCGTCCTTATCTAATCTGGGAAGATAACCAGTTCGCAGCAGCTCACGTGTGGTTGTATCAACCGCAAGTCCGCGACGACGACGTCTGACATGGATCCCCACTGCCCGTTGGTGTCTTCTATGTGAAGAACGTGCTCACCGAAGCTCAATGCTACAAAATATGAAAAAATCTAGAAAATTATCAATAGATTATTACATTAAAATTTCCCCAAGATATAATGAAAAGTTTGTTTTAATAAAAAGAAAAGGCTTGTGGAGTACTATGAAATGGGATTTTTTTTTCCTAAGATGAAACGAATGGGCCTTCATGGGTTGTCAGTCTGGGCTTATCCATCAAGTGGGAATTCGGACTTTACATACAGGCCTTGTCCAGTGGCAGCATACAGCCTGACAACCTGTAATGCGTCGTCCATTTCACAATGGGCTTAACCTCCAAACAAAAAAAAACACAATGGGCTGCAACGGCCTTGGTGTGTCCTACTAGGACTATCTTGTGGACCTGTGGTCTATACATGTTTTATCTAGACCAGAGTTTTTTCTCATGCAAAACAAGCAGCAATAACGAGTATCAGATTACTCATATCCCAGTATCATAAGCACTCCCAAAATGAGTGAACTTATTTCTCATGCAATAACACATTTTGAACACACGGCTCTATTCTAAATCCCACCATCCTATGCTTCACACGAAACACACATTAGCCCACTTAAAAAACAATACACATTGGCGAAAGATCTATCCATCTATATACCGCTCGCTCCCTTCAGATGCTGAATGAATAATTAATCATACAGAAATACAACGGCATACAGATGTTCGTAAATTTCTATAGCAGACAAGGAAATGACAAGATTCAGGGAACGAAATGGAGGGAATGGGCAAAACATCTTCACTCATCGGCATTTTCTGAGTATCACTCAGTCCAGGGAAGAACGCCCATATCTCCAGCTATTGTACGATCTCCGTGTGAACTGCTGCGGAGCAAAGCTAAGCCCAAACATCTCCCTCAGGGCCTTTCCTGGCTCTAGTAGCCCGATCAATCTGGCAACGAGGGACGCACTTTCTCTGACATGCTCCAAATTCTTTGTTTCAGTCCAAAGGCGACGAGCGACCTGAAGTCTGCGCCTCTTGGAGGACAGCACAACTCCCCACTTGGTGTACATGCTCTCCCTTTCCTGAACCGTGAGCCGCTTCTGCATCTGCCTGCATAGCATTTCCCTCTCACGTTGCAACTTCTTCGCGCTGCATATCAAGTCATTTTCATCAACAGGCATTCACTGGTAAAGCAATTTAAGAAAATATGTGAGAACTTTAGCGAAAGATGAGGTACCTTGAAATCAGGGAAGTATTAGGGCTGCCTGTAACCACATTACTTCCCATTCTTCCATTGGAGTATGTATCTTTAAGAAATGATAGCCTCCTGAGTTCCACTTCCATGTAAATGGCGTCAGCTGGATCCCCTTTAAATAGCAAGAAAAAGTAAGTCCTGTGGACCAAGGATACATTGCATGCATGCCATAGGTCAATGATCTCTTGCTGCTTTTTCTCAAATTCCAACGGCCAGCGAGAAGGTGATTGCAAAGCATCCATAATTGGATCCAGTCCCACACTCCTTATGGTCCCTTCTGTTAAATCTCCATTATCACCCTGACAGGTTTAGTAGCAAAAACAAACTGTAATTGGAATTCTGCATACAATATCTTAATGAATTGCACAGTAGGGGCTTCTCCTACTGTATATTCCTCAAAAAAAAGATCTTAATGAATTAAAATCAATTTTTAGTAAGCAAGCACCCTGTGAGCTATATAAACTGTAACACAAACTGCAAACTGTTTTTTTATTCTAGTTGGAACAGTAAACTGAGCGGCCCAGCGGGGGGATCGATAAAATTTCCACACCTGATCACCACGTTGCTTTTGATACTGAACATGAGCCATTTCTTTTAGCTCTGCAACAAATTCACCTATGCCAGTAAACTCTGTGTCACCAGCAACAGAGCCATTTGCCTTCGCTCCATCCCTCGTGGTAGTAATTTCTGAAAGCATTGACCCTGCCCTTGATAAAGTTTCGCTCTCTGCATCATAGTTGAGTGCAGATACCCTTCTTTGACAACCTTCAGGTCTCCCTGGAAAGTCCGTGAATCTTCTACTCGGAGGGGTGCAATCATCCTTGTCCAAGTCTTCAAACAAAGTAGAACCCATCAAAGATCTACAGCTCATGCTCCTGCCAATTACTTTTGAACTTGACGAATTCCGGGTTGAGGATCCCAGATCTTTGACAAGATTAGCAAATGGTTTCCTGACGTTCTCCAAATGTTGCTCCAGGGTAATAGGAGATACGTCATGATGTCCAGAACTCACAGATGGATTTGAAGCAATATTTTCGTGCATACGAGAACCTACATTTGAATCTTGTAAGGTATTGCTTCCCACAGCTGACGAGCCTATACATTCATTCCCTTCTGTTTCATTGGTCTCTATACACCGTACTTCTTTGCAAAGATCCTCTGAATCTTCATTGGATATTTGAGAGGCATCATCCCTGCTGTTAGTTGGAGGCATCCCACTGAATGGAGGACTACTGACTGAGTAGCTAGGAGGGTAAGGAAACTCAACATTATTTTCAGAAGCCTGCCTATGACCCCTTTGTGCTGCCCGGCGTCCTTGTAACCTAAAATTTTGGTCACTGTTGACAACTCCTGACGACTCGGTTGTCGATAGCTCGTCTTCGCATGGCTGAGGAACATCAAAAGTAAAGTTTCTTCCAGAAGCCTACATATACAGAGATAATAACATTTAAAAACAAACACCGCAGTTTTCATGGTAGTGAACTAGAAAGCAATGAAATACATGTACCATGGGGTGCTTCGAAACATTGTTATCTCCAACAACCTGGAGTAAATCCTGCAGCCTAGATTGAGCAAGGTCACGCTGCAACTTCAATTCCTTAATTTCTTTCTCCATCTGCAAAGAACATATGAAACTTTACATCCTGTTTTGGCATCAAAGACAACTGGCATGGTAAATATCATGATTTGCAATCGTAAGACAGCTAGCATGGTAAAGATGCATGCATAGAATAGTACTTCTCTATGTCCACTAGGCTTCTTAGTGTACAAAAAATGATGAGAAGAATGACTCCTTATGGTCCCTTCTGTTAAATCTCCATTATCACCCTGACAGGTTTAGTAGCAAAAACAAACTGTAATTGGAATTCTGCATACAATATCTTAATGAATTGCACAGTAGGGGCTTCTCCTACTGTATATTCCTCAAAAAAAAGATCTTAATGAATTAAAATCAATTTTTAGTAAGCAAGCACCCTGTGAGCTATATAAACTGTAACACAAACTGCAAACTGTTTTTTTATTCTAGTTGGAACAGTAAACTGAGCGGCCCAGCGGGGGGATCGATAAAATTTCCACACCTGATCACCACGTTGCTTTTGATACTGAACATGAGCCATTTCTTTTAGCTCTGCAACAAATTCACCTATGCCAGTAAACTCTGTGTCACCAGCAACAGAGCCATTTGCCTTCGCTCCATCCCTCGTGGTAGTAATTTCTGAAAGCATTGACCCTGCCCTTGATAAAGTTTCGCTCTCTGCATCATAGTTGAGTGCAGATACCCTTCTTTGACAACCTTCAGGTCTCCCTGGAAAGTCCGTGAATCTTCTACTCGGAGGGGTGCAATCATCCTTGTCCAAGTCTTCAAACAAAGTAGAACCCATCAAAGATCTACAGCTCATGCTCCTGCCAATTACTTTTGAACTTGACGAATTCCGGGTTGAGGATCCCAGATCTTTGACAAGATTAGCAAATGGTTTCCTGACGTTCTCCAAATGTTGCTCCAGGGTAATAGGAGATACGTCATGATGTCCAGAACTCACAGATGGATTTGAAGCAATATTTTCGTGCATACGAGAACCTACATTTGAATCTTGTAAGGTATTGCTTCCCACAGCTGACGAGCCTATACATTCATTCCCTTCTGTTTCATTGGTCTCTATACACCGTACTTCTTTGCAAAGATCCTCTGAATCTTCATTTGATATTTGAGAGGCATCATCTCTGCTGTTAGTTGGTGGCATCCCACTGAATGGAGGACTGCTGACCGAGTAGCTAGGGGGGGTAGGAAACTCCACATTATTTTCAGGATTCTGCCTATGATCCCTTTGTGCTGCCCGGCGTCCTTGTATCCTAAAATTTTGTCCACTGCTGACAGCTTCTGACAACTCAGTTGTCGACAGCTCGTCTTCAAATGGCTGAGGAACATCAAAAGTAAAGTTTCTTCCAGAGGCCTACATATAAAGAGATAAACATTTAAAACAAACACAGCAGTTGTCGTGGTAGTGAATTAGAATGCAGTGAAATGCATGTACCATGGGGTGCTTCGAAACATTGTCGTCTCCAACAACCTGGAGTAAATCCTGCAGCCTAGACTGAGCAAGATCACGCTGCAACTTCAATTCCTTAATTTCTTTCTCCATCTGCAAAGAACATATGAAACTTTACATCATGTTTTGGCATCCTAAGACAATTGGCACAGTAAAGATCATGTTTTGGCACCGTAAGACAATTGGCACAGTAAAGATCATGTTTTTGCATCGTAAGACAATTGGCACAGTAAAGATCATGTTTTGGCATCGTAAGGCAACTAGCATGATAAAGATGCATTCATAGAATAGTACTTCATTATGTCTACCAGATTTCTTAGTGTACAAAGAAATGATAAGAAGAATACACAAAATGTTCATATGTGGCATTTACCTTCCGGATTTGGTTATCTTTTTCCTTCACTAATGCTTCAAGCTTAGTGTATGAAGCTGGGCATCGAAGTTCACTCTCTAATCTAGCAAGTTCCTTTTGTAATTGCTTCACTAGTGCCTTATCAGACATGACCACATTAACCTGGGCATTTGTAACCACTTCCTTTGCACAACTTGCAAACAATAGTGTGTTTCTTGATTGTTCCATATGGCTTCGAGCAGGGCTCATTGTACAAATAATTGCTGTTCTTGCATTACCTCCCAGAGAGGGTTGCAATATTCTTGTGAGTTTTGAATCTCGATATGGTATGTGCCCATTTCTTACTTTGCTGCATAGATAAAAACGAATAACCAATGTAAATGAACTGATGTTCCAAAAATAAAAACGGCTTTTATCCTATGAGGAGACTAAACCAGAACTCAATGATATGTAAAACAATCAGCTAAGGTTGCAACCTTAGTTTCCGAATGACAGTTCCCAGGGTAAGCAGACTTCTATTAATGTGACAACCTTCCTTCAGCCTGGCACCAGCTGATAGTGCCTGAGATGCACGCTCACTTCCAGCCAAATCAATAAAGTTCTGCAGTGTACAACAAAATGTGTTTACACTTCCCAAGTTTCATGCTACACAGAATATGAGCAACTTATTAGATCTTACCACACATGCCACAAGAGTTGTCGACTTGTCCTTACCCAAGAACTCACGGGCAGAACTTTCAATAGTCTGAAATAATAGTTAAACATGTCATAAAAGATAAACATATATGGTAACTATTTTACACAATCTATCAAAGCTCTGCAACCAAGTAGTAGGCAAACCAGCTTAAGTATTTGATGTGATCTGGAGCTGTTTTCGTTTAAGTAAGTCTCCCCAGTTCTCCTTTGAGCTGGTACAAGTACGCAAATACACATGACATTACAGTAATCCCTAATTGGAAAAGAAATAAAATATGAACAAAACGTACCTTCACAAACAGAAATAAGTTCCTTAAGGTGATCTGAGTCCCTCAAAATCACCTCAGTAAGGTTTTCTACATATGTTCCCTTCTGCAAAATAAACAGCATCAAACCCATTAGCAATGTGTAGGCATGCAGCAGACTTTTCATTCTTGTTTTGATATACAAAAAGGGTAACTTTTGCCCTGACCTCTGCATCATCCCAAAGTCTAAGAGATGTGTTTTCTGCACGAAGAAGATCCCTTACAACTTCGTTGTATATTTCAATTGCCGAGAATTTGAGTACAAATGCTCTCTCCTCGTGCTGTCAAAGAAATGTACACACTAATAAGGTGACACTCCAAGACTATGTCAATTTCCAGGCCAGTTATGAGCCAAAAACCTGATGAAAGACTCTTTATTACCTTGCCAATGTAATCGTAGATATCTGCTACTGTATACTCTGTTATCCCAGTCATGGTATATGTCTTCCCACTACTTGTTTGACCATATGCAAAAATACTTGCTATTATAGGCAGAAAAGAAAGGAGAGAAACGCAATTTAGTAAGTTCATGAAATGCTTTGGTTCAGAATAAATTGGAGAAAGATGGGGAGAGGTTTGAACTTAACAGTTAATGCCACTAACTACAGATAGGGCAACTGCCTTCGCGCCTTCCTCATATACTTCTTTGGTATTGCAGTCAGAATGGAACACCCTATCTGCAATTGTAATAGAGTCGTGTCAAAGAAGATGCGCACAAGAACACAGCTGGAAAGATTTGGTTGTGCATGCTTGTGAAAAGAGCAAGCTAAAGCCCTACTGACCATCTGTACTCTACCAAGATGAAATCTGCCACTGCTAGAAAATATAAGGAATTTGCACACAGTTTCATTTAGGAGAACATATTAATGATAATATAGCTTCTTCAGGGACTATGTTGCTACACTGAAGAATTTTCCAAGTTGTTCATGTCAGATCACTACTGCGCAATCATCTTAACAGCTAGTAACAAATGATGAGATATAAGTATAGGTGGCAATAAATAATTGATGATCCCAGAATGGGTGTGAACCGATCACTGAAATTCCGAGCAATGTCAAATGACATGGTATAAAGTTTGAAATGCATTTGACATAATTCTCTGAATAAGTGTGCACTGATTGGACAGCCAAGTTCTTAACAGGAAGTTGATGTGGTGAATTATGCATACGAAAGGAACAAACAATGAACAGAACAAATGTTGTAACAAAAAGACTGGTTTTGCAATGTACTAACCAAATGAATATGCAGTTGGAGCAGTCGGCCGGTCCGGGAAGGCGCTCCGTGAGATGATGGTAGTGTCGTTGATGCACTCCCACTCTGCCGGGTCTCCCCTTGCAACCTCCTTGTCGCTCAGCGGTCTCAGCCTCACCGAGACCAGTATCTTCTCCAGCTTCCCAGCACCGCCTCCGCCGCCATTGGCCATCTCAGGCCCATCAACCTTGTCCCAATGCACCGGGCCGTCGCCTCCAATGGCCCCCATTCTCGCGCTCTCCTCTCCTCTGTGGCTCCCCTCCCCTGTCCCTACACCATCTGCCAAGATCACAGCATTATAAGCCACAGGAATGCACACACATCCAAAAGAAACAAAACCAACGAAAAGGCGATTGAAAGGGGAATTCAAGAACCCCGTCCTACTCGAGTGATCTAGGCGAGGTGGTGGTGCTGGCTAGAAGGCGAGGTGGTGGTGCTAGCTTGAGACGGCGTCGAGCAGAGTAGTTGCTCTAGTTGGTGGGGGAGGAGGCAAAGCATTTCTCGCGGGCCTTCCTGGCGCTGCAGATGATTAGGATGGTGGTTAGGGCGTCGTCGCGACATCGGAATCGCACTAATTAGGCCGGAGAACACGAGGCAGCCGAATCTGCCACCGTAGCCACTCATGTTAATTTTGACTCCCCGCCCTGCTTCCCAGGAACGCCGCAAGAAACTTGTTCCACAATCCCACCGACGGCCAAGAACTCCCTCTAGGCTCACATGACAGGACAAGCTCTCAGCTGCTACTGCTAGTAATTTATACCCGCGCCTCATCACATCAATGTGGTTCCGAGCTACTAGTAGATCACAATCACTGCGGCAAAACTGTAATGCTCAAGCAACAGCGACCGGAAACCGGGCAAAGGCGGGGAATTTTACCAATTCTAGTGGAGGTGGACCCGCGGCGCCGACAGCGGCGACAGTTAAGGAGCCTCCGCCACCGCGCTGGGGCTGAGCTCGGCGGCGGCGGCCATGGCGACAGTGCCTGTGTTTACTTCGGGCAGGCAAGAGATTCGGGGAGCTGTGGATGGAAAGCGTGAGGGAGTTGGGTTGAGTGCGCGAGCGGCAGCCACCCGCGAGACGACGGCACGACCCTCCCTCCCCACGATCTGGTCGTGTTCGCTTGGGAGGATCGCACAGGAAGGTGGCTTTCCTTTCTGCCTCCTCCCTCCTTTTCTGCCTTGTCTTTTTCCCCACACGCAGATGCAGGGGGAGGCGCCGGCCGGAGAGGAGACCGTTGATTCCCTTCGTCTCCGCCGCGCGTTTTGCGCCCACGCCCTCGCTCGTATTGCGAACCTCTTGAGATCGTGTCACCGGCTGCCGGTTGCCGCTCTAGCGAGTGTGTCGGTTGCCATTCTTTCGGGTGCCTGAAGCCTGCTAGTGGGACGGATAATTTGACTCGATGGGGTGAATGGGACATGATTTTGCACTAGAGTTAGGTTGAAAAAGTGTGAAGATTCATCCTGATTGGACTGGCCGTTACAATTACAATGCCTTGGTGGCAAAGCAAGTGCTGATTGCCGGATCATGTTGTGAGGTTACTTGGGTTTTACTCGAGTGTGTGTGAAATGAGTGTCACTCAATTAGCCGTGCATTAGCGGTGTCTTGCAGATTTAGCAACAAGCTCATCACTTGATCTGGATGGATTGTTCTCTTGTGCTGGATAGTTTGTCACGGAGTGATGGCAAGTTGTCATCCGTCGTTCCGTGCCATGCGTGGGTAACTCTTTCAGGGCCGGACTCTGTTCTTCACCAAACTGACAAACCGAGCGTCAATCTCGTCGATCGGGGAGGAGTGGCTACTTGTTTATATCAAGTTGACTGAAATACTAATGTGCATGTATTTGGCTCTGCCCCGGCTGTTTTACAGAGTAAATACACGAGACAGAGCCAGCCATCGAAGTCTCCAATCTCTTTCAAAGAACAGAGCACGCTCTACCCGTGCAATCTTAGTCAGAAACTTCAGTTCTACGAGAAAAGACCTCCATACCAAACTGCATGTAAGATGTAATTACGTATATGTACGAGCGCAACAACTCGCCAATGCAATGCAAGGGCAACTGTGCGGGTCGCGCACGAAGTCGTTGTATGCTGTGGCGCAGAGAGAATTCCAGCCCCCAACATAAAAACCTTTGAATTCCAAAGCAGCGCGGCGGTACAGAAAGCACCAAACGTCCATGCTACAGCAGAGAGCTACTCGTACGCTCCATGCTCCCAGGTCTTCAAATTCGTGGACGATCAAGACGCTAGCAGATGCATGGAGCCATGGACCGTGGACAGTAGTGCTCGTAACTGTAAGCTCGTTGTTTCGAGCGCGCGGCGAGGGAAACGTCAGGTTATCCCGTCCACAGCTTCTCAAAGGAGCAGAGCGTGCGTCAGGCCGACGAGAGCCTTGTGTTTTCTACCGGCGCTTTGGACCGAACCCGTGCCCGCGTCAGGTTATCGATCGCTCGGCCGGCCGGCAGGCGGCAGCGGCAGGGAAGCGAGTCCAGGTGCACGGCCTTTGTCGGTAGCCGCGGCCGGCATGGCGCGCGCAGACGCCTGAGGCGACAAGCGCGCCTCGATCTATCGCAAGTCAGAGTAAGGAACAACCACATCTCCCGGTCGGTTTTGGCTAGAAAAAACAACTGCGTTTCTTTGATACAGATTCCTAACATGGTCTGAGATAGTAGTACTCCAGTAGCTGGAATTCTGCCATACATGGACCCGATACATCGCGGTGCAACACGCCAAGAAGGAAATTATTATTTTCAGCGTTTCGATCACTTCGATTGTTGGCAAGGTTGAATGACTGTCTGTAAATGGTGCAATTTTGCCATCCGAGCCGACGAGTTGACTGCACGATGCCCAACAGCAACAGGTAGCAGTAACAGGCTAACAGTAACATGTGTCCTCGGGGGCTTGTTTCCTATTTGCAGGAGATTAGGGGTGCAATTGACAAGGTGCGTTAATATACTTGCCGCGACTCCTCCCTCTTCCAGATCAGCACATTCCTGACTTTCAGGCCGGGTCCGCTGGTCCAGTGGGCGTACTTTTTGCCAGTAAAACATGTGCGTGAATTCTCTTCTTTCAGTGACGACGCATCGTGGTCCTGTAGTTGAATGTGCGCGCTCGCTATTCTAGCTCCAAGGGACCTCAAACTTCCTGATCTATTTCAGGTTTGGCAGGCGCAACCTGCTTAATTAATCAGTCAACTGAAATTCCTGCATCCATGATGCGATCAGCACCGCTTTACCTGAACTGTGAGTTTTAGAAGTATTATTTCCTTCTACCTCTAGTCATGCTCCCCGCTGTAAATTATACAGGAACTATGTTATTGTTCAGTGCCTAAGATCAATGTTGAAAGCTACGTCGCTGGGTGAGGAGGAGATGGCACTGAGAGATTCCGAGGGCATGCTTACCTTTGACTCCAATCAAAGCGGCTGTTTACTATACTGCGAGCAACATAAAAGTTTCTTAGCCACTTCTTTATTGCAAGTGCTCTTATGGGTTTCCATAGTTCATCAGCGGTGGGCTTGCAATTCTGATTCATTCAAACTCATCCACAAAAGGTTTGTAGCCCTACTCATGGACATCGAACTGTAGAACACGGGAAATATTTGGGTGCGTGCAGACATTTTTTTACACACAAAAAAAAACTACTTGCAGGAGCTCGTTCCATTAACGAAATCTGGATTGAATATGCATATGCCTACCAAAAAGGGTTGTGTCAAGCGAATACCTTAGCATTTGATACTTTCTTCAGAACGAGGTGATGTCCTCGAAAGTGGAGATTCCCTCACACGCATGCCATCTAGAATCTCTTCGTGGATGAGCTGAAGTTGACCAACATTCAGTATAAAAATTGTAAACGTGTACCAGAAACTTAACCAAATTAGTCCAGTCGGCATCCCAATCCGGAACCCATAGACAGAAGATACTACCTGTAACCAAACCAACCTGTTGCCATTTTTTTTATAGGCTACCGAAGTTCTATATTTTTGCCTCAGAAAATAAGTGTTGCATAACCGCGGATGCAGTTTATTAAGAAGCAACCGAGCATGGACATCGTCAGATTCGGGATCACTACTGCATGACTCATGAGTCAGGGCTAAGGCACACGCATGATGTAATGTAGGATAAGCCTAAGGCATAATGCAGCAAGCAACATGTCGATCGACGAGTAAGGGGATTAGCATCAGTTGTTCAGGTCAAAGTCTCTGATGGATCCTGAAATTGCTGAACGAGTTCCTTGCAAACTCAGTTTGTTTGCCGCAGCTGGCAATGGGATTGGATTCTGCGTGAAGATAACACGTTGTTGGCATCTATATATACATGGCATTTGCTGTTTCCAGAGAATAGCCGAAAGTGACAGACACACCAAAGCTGTGTTTGCTGATCAGTTTGAATACGTGGTTTCCCTCGTAAAAGGAAGCATGGATCTTCACGATGAGAAGCCTCCTCTCGTCCGCCTGAACCACGTCTCGTTCCAGTGCGCGTCCGTTGAAGCGTCGGTCCACTTCTACCAGCGGGTGCTCGGCTTCCAGCTCGTCAAGCGGCCGGCGTCCCTGGACTTCAAAGGAGCTTGGTCTGCATCTACGCATCTGCCATTTCCTGCAAAACCGCGCCCGACCATCTCGGTTATTATTTGCTGACGGTGATAGATTGATAACTCGTTGCAGGCTGCACAGATACGGCATGGGAATTCATCTCCTGCAGCGTGGCTCTGTTCCTAGCGCACCAGCGGTTGCAATACCACACCCGATCAACCCCAAGGGCAACCACATTTCCTTCCAGGTAATCATTGATTCAGTGTAACTACAGTTACGTCGTGCGGACTACAGAGTTTGGCATAACATGCATCGTCCTCCATTCTCCTGGAGCTAATAATGTTCTGTTTGGGTTTGTCAATGATGGCACAGTGCACGGACATGGGGCTCATGAGGACGAGGTTGCAGGACATGGCGCTGGAGTTCGTCGCGACGAGAGTGTGGGACGGCGAGACGGTGGTGGAGCAGCTCTTCTTCCACGACCCCGACGGCAACATGATCGAGATTTGCGAGTGCGAGAAGCTCCCTGTCATACCCCTTGTCGTCCCTGATGCAGCCGCCGCTTGCCTTGACAGGCCGCTGGTGCAGATGACCGTGCATAACCAGCTAGCCAGCACGTAGTTAGCAATTGACACTACTGCAAATTTGAAGGCGCCTCTGTGCCTTTAAGCACCATTTGATTCTCTTAATTGATTTGTAGGTTGTAATAAGAGTTCTACTCTGTTCCCGCTTGGATCAATTGTTGGAGTACATTTGTGACAAAGTGTGTTTCAATCAATGTATATGCACACATACTTTGTTGCTTGAGAAGTATACGAGTTCTTCCAGGCTGGATTGACGCACGACTTTGGATGACGATTCCCTTATTTGAAAGTTAAAGCCCATGAGCAGCCTTTGCTTTCTTTCCCTTCCACACGGCGGGATCATCACAACGGGAGTAAAATATGAGGGCATGGTAAAAAGGCCGTCGGGTAGCATCTCCTGCTTTTGCTTGTAGATGAAAGTGGCGGCTTTGCTGCGTTAAGCATGCCGCCAATCCCAATTCCCAAGCTTAGCATCATCAGTCGCCCCCCACACGATGGACAAATGACAAATCATTGGAGCTGTCTCGCAATGTTGGTCCAGTACCAGTGTGACACGAAACCGCGTGACATATTTGGATTGGAACCCAAATGCATCCAAGCCCAGTAGGCCGAAAGATTTGGAAGCCGTCCCTGGACTTCAAAGGAGCTTGGTCTGCATCTACGCATCTGCCATTTCCTGCAAAACCGCGCCCGACCATCTCGGTTATTATTTGCTGACGGTGATAGATTGATAACTCGTTGCAGGCTGCACAGATACGGCATGGGAATTCATCTCCTGCAGCGTGGCTCTGTTCCTAGCGCACCAGCGGTTGCAATACCACACCCGATCAACCCCAAGGGCAACCACATTTCCTTTCAGGTAATTAATCAGCGATTCAGTGTAACATTTTCTTCGTGCAGACTAGAGAGTTTGGCACAACATATATGCATCGTCCTCCATTCTCCTCGAGCTAATAATGTTCTGTTTGGGTTTGTCGATGATGGCACAGTGCACGGACATGGGGCTCATGAA
The DNA here is from genome assembly GCA_000970635.1 of Eragrostis tef. Taxonomy (NCBI): domain Eukaryota; kingdom Viridiplantae; phylum Streptophyta; class Magnoliopsida; order Poales; family Poaceae; genus Eragrostis; species Eragrostis tef. The sequence continues at coordinate 75,251 of LAPY01000180.1, forward strand.
GACGAGGTTGCAGGACATGGCGCTGGAGTTCGTCGCGACGAGAGTGCGGGACGGCGACACGGTGGTGGAGCAGCTCTTCTTCCACGACCCCGACGGCAACATGATCGAGATTTGCGAGTGCGAGAAGCTCCCTGTCATACCCCTTGTCGTCCCTGATGCAGCCGCCGCTTGCCTTGACAGGCCGCTGGTGCAGATGACCGTGCATAACCAGCTAGCCAGCACGTAGTTAGCAATTGACACTACTGCAAATTTGAAGGCGCCTCTGTGCCTTTAAGCACCATTTGATTCTCTTAATTGATTTGTAGGTTGTAATAAGAGTTCTACTCTGTTCCCGCTTGGATCAATTGTTGGAGTACATTTGTGACAAAGTGTGTTTCAATCAATGTATATGCACACATACTTTGTTGCTTGAGAAGTATACGAGTTCTTCCAGGCTGGATTGACGCACGACTTTGGATGACGATTCCCTTATTTGAAAGTTAAAGCCCATGAGCAGCCTTTGCTTTCTTTCCCTTCCACACGGCGGGATCATCACAACGGGAGTAAAATATGAGGGCATGGTAAAAAGGCCGTCGGGTAGCATCTCCTGCTTTTGCTTGTAGATGAAAGTGGCGGCTTTGCTGCGTTAAGCATGCCGCCAATCCCAATTCCCAAGCTTAGCATCATCAGTCGCCCCCCACACGATGGACAAATGACAAATCATTGGAGCTGTCTCGCAATGTTGGTCCAGTACCAGTGTGACACGAAACCGCGTGACATATTTGGATTGGAACCCAAATGCATCCAAGCCCAGTAGGCCGAAAGATTTGGAAGCCCGCCTCGCGTGGCCCAATCGATACAAGGACTCGAAGAAGTGCAAGCAAGCTCTTATCCAAAACGAAGCAGCAGCCAGCGGCAGGAACAGCCCTTATCCACACGACGGGACACGACACGAGGGGGAGGCACGCACGGTAAGACGCTTGTGGCTGCAGTGCACGGAGGGGCAACAACCAGCAGCAGCCGAGGCCGAGCAAGACGCTACGCAGCATGGCGACCACGGCGTCTTCATTTCTGTCCCCGGCCAAGCTGGCGCCCCTCCAGGGGCGCCGGTTCGCGAAGCCACGACGCGTCGTGAGGTTCCCTCCGGCGCGCGCCGAGGTGAAGGAGGCCGAGGCCGAGGCGAGCCTTCCGCCGCGGCAGGAGGAAGCGTCGGCGGCGAAGTCGCGGGTGGGCGACGCGCAGTCGCTGCCGCGTCAGCCGCTGGCGGAGAGCAAGAACATGAGCCGGGAGTACGGCGGGCAGTGGCTGAGCAGCACGACGCGGCACATCCGCATCTACGCGGCGTACATCGACCCGGAGACCAACGCGTTCGACCAGACGCAGATGGACAAGCTCACGCTCATCCTCGACCCGCAGGAGGAGTTCGTATGGACCGACGAGACGTGCCAGATGGTCTACAACGAGTTCCAGGACCTCGTCGATCACTACGAGGTACAGTAATAACGTCTCCCCGCCGTTGCTTCTTTGTTATATGCATCGCCGCCATACCCTTTAGGCCTTTAGCTTTTTGATGGAAGAACTTGAGCTACAGGCAGCCACAGAATGTTTTCATCATACATAGCTCGTTGAAGTAAAACTGCAGAGGTAATTAGGGTGTCGGATTAGCAGTAACCTTGATTTGATGCAATTCTGTTCTGACTGAAACAGGGGGCTGAGCTGTCAGAGTACACACTCCGGCTGATTGGCTCTGATCTCGAGCACTACCTCCGCAAGCTGCTCTACGATGGGGTGATCAAGTACAACATGCTGACCCAAAACCTCAACTTCAGCATGGGCAAGCCTCGTGTCAAGTTCAACAGTAGCCAGATTCCGGATGCAAAATAAATTGCTACTCCCTTCGTCCCAAAATAGTTGTCACTTAGGATTCCAAATTTGCCTCACAAAACAAAGGGTCTCACTCTCACTTTCTAGTACAACTCACTCCTACACCCCTCCTCGTTTCATGTGCATTCTATTTTTTTTCATCCCTCTTATTGTCATGCACTCCTAAAACGACACCTATTTTGAGACATTTGGAGTAAGAAATATGTATATTTTGCTGTTCCAGATGTCAGTCGAAGAATTCTGGAATCTAATCCATTGCACAGATTCATAAGTTTTCTGTTTGACAACATTTTGCTACTCTTAAGCAGTTACACCCACATTAAACAGAGGATGGCAAAGTAAGAGCACACCTGTACAACGCCACTTCTGTTCCTAGGGCACTGAGATTGGGTACTTAGTTTCGTAACATTACGGTTCTATAGTTTCAGCTAATATATGTTACCAACGACTACCAGTCAGTGTGGCGCACCAGCAACCAAGCTACATCAAGAAGCAACTTTCTTCACCGACTGCTAGGGAGCGCAATCAACTCCCATTATTAGAGTAAAAAACCCGATACCTTCGGAAATCAGCTCTCCATGGTCTGAATTGTCCGTCATGCCCAACATTCTATAGAAGCATAGATATAGAGAAAATATTCAAATTAGAAAAATTCTCATCAGGGTATCCGGTTGCCAAGCGGAATGCAAGTAAGAAGATTTAGTATACAGTGACGATAAATATAAACTGATTAATCAAGAACTCCCAGTTGATCATTCCCAGCCTGATCTTTAACTGGACTATGTTGAGCTGCATAGACAGATTTTTTTTTTATTTCCAACAACAAATTCTTTTTCTTTAACCATGCCAAAAATACATCTCTGCTAACTAATGTAACGTGAAAAACAGATCGTTACTTGCTTCAACAAGACAGACATTAGTTTAAATGCGTGGCAGCAAGCATTTTGTTCAGATTATTACGAAAATGAGAGATTCGTTATTTTGTTACCTCCAACCAGAAGAAAAAACCACGCAGAAGAGCCAAGCGATTTGGAAAGCTGTTCTCGCCTTTGACTTGGTCGGCAAGATCTGGAATTTGACATGAAAAAACATGTCAGGTTGCACTATAACGGCAAGCATATCAGGCCAGTTGGAGAACAATAGCATTCTTCGTCAGATTCATAAAAAACAATAGCATAGACATATTTCCTTCCCTTTTTCGAACAACTGCTGGTTACAAGTTCCAGGTGTGCCATGGAATAAATTTGTTCACAATTACAACCCAAAGGTTCAAGTGAATCATCAATTAGTTATTCTGGGCATATGCTTAGTTTAATGAAGGTATAAAGAAAATGCAAACTGTTCAAGGTTCAAAATGTTCAAAATGAAACAACACACAACTCGGGTCAAGGTTCAAAATGAAAATAACAGTCATGATACAAACTGTTCCATGATAGACAAGATAAATCCATTGAGTCAAGTGTATAAAAAACAATATCAACACAGAACACAACATACAAGGAACTTGCTTTGGCAAGGACATTTGCGATTAGCGTCAATCATTACAAAGATGTTTGTACATATAAAGTAACACAACTGTTATACATAACCAATGAATCAGAAGAAAAGAGGATTTTGAAGGGGGGAAAAGAATATCTGTGCATGATACACAAGCATACCTGGGTGACTATCAAAGTATGACTTGCCCATCTCATGTTTCCAGGGGTAGTACATCACCCTACGACGGGTCCTTCGTTCCTTGATAACTGGAGTACGATCAGTAGCCATCGCTAACATCTCATCATATTCTTCCTGGTTAAATGGTTTTTTAAGAACCTTCACCAGCTTTCGTTTGAAGTCTGACTCTGGCCTCTCAATAATATGTGCCGGCCATATAACACCTGATTCCTGTGAGCAAGCATTTGCAGAAACAAGAGAACTGCATCACGACACATAGCACTGGTGCCATATTGATAAGTAAAACAAGATTTGAAATAGTAAGAGTCATGTTAACTGCATTACAATACGTATCCTTTAAAACCATCCGTTAACTGGAGCAAGATAAGGCTAGAGTATCCAATAACCCAAAAATTCTCCAATGATATCGCCAAATTACAGTGGCCGTCATTCTTCTTTTAAGAATTGTTCGAGCAATAAGTATCATAACATAAAAATCAATATGGACTCATGTTTTTAGCATGTAATCATCATGACCTATTAACAAACGTACTATACATAGTTACAAATGCACGAGGCACCGACTTTTATGATTGATTGGAGCACTGTGCGTAAATTTTGATCACTAGATAAATCACAAGAGATGTGATCTATTGAATGTTGGCACATAGATGACTATGTTATGAAGGAAAATGCATGTAGAACAAATACAATTGAGCGATAAACCAATTAGCTCCGTCTGTCCACCGAGTATCCCTCGCTAGTGGCAGATGGTGTACTTCATGGGTTTCCTGTGACCCCAATATAGCCCAAATAGCTAGAACTAGTCAAAAGAAAATAGCTGCTGTGAAAAGATTGGACACTCAATTAGATCAACGGAAGATTGGATGTTAATTTGTCCAAGAGACTCAATTAAATATGTTCCTTTGCACAATTGTGCAATACAGACCTTTATTCTCCAATCAGACTTGGCAGCCCTAACTTGCGAAACAAAAATTTTCATAATGTGTCGTTCTTCATTTGTCTGAATTTCATGCAAAATGTTTGTATTAAGGCTGACTGGGTTCAAGAAAAATCAAACTAGATGATACCAAAGGTTAAGGATGTGGTAATTCTATCTGATTAGTTTGAACCCAAACGTTGGACATTTTGTTAGTACAGAGATAAAAGTATGCATCCTGATCAAAATTCGTTGTATGCTCACCTTGCTGCTTCTTGTCCTTGGGCATTATTGACTGAATTTCTTGGCTTGTCCACCCAACCAGTACCCATCTAAAGCTTAAATATGATCATTTGTTGATTATGGTGAACAAAATTCAAGTGAATAATTGTTCCCATCATTATTAGGAATACAATTTTTAAGTGACTAGTGTTTCCAAATCATGTCATGATATGGGCTTCGTAGGAGGGTAGCACCAAAGAAAATGAAGAACAAATCAGCATGCATACACATTTTAGCGAGGGAGAGGGGACAATTTGAGCTGCAACGAAATGAGGCAGTTTGGAGTTACTCTATGCTTTCCTTGCAATAGTAGCCGTGAAGGTTTGCCTCCTAGCAAGTACCAACTAACGCAAATAAGTACTGACGGTAAGCTGGAATACTAACAACATGCAAATAAGCCCAACAAGGAAACTAATGACAAGAAAAGTTCTGAACAGCCGAAGATGGCAAGGTGCTATTACTTGGCTTCATTTAAATCCTCCTTGTGCCACAGCCATATTTGGGGGTAATTGTTGGAAGCTGGTTCATTCGTTAACTTAACCCATAGCACACACGCAGTGATGAAAAACATGTAGAGGAAATTCTCACCGAAGCACTGCGAGGCATGGCAGAATGTCCTTGGCTTGAGCAGGATCCCCTTTCCGAGGGATCCGGTGCTGATGTTCTCATAGCAGGCACATTCGACGGCTGCTCTTCTTCTTCGTCCACCTCCATCTTCGTCTTTTATGCCAGAGTGATACACACATGACAGGAAGGAAAAAACGGTATCTGATTGGTGACACTGGAAACAGTGAAACATGTGTTTGCTACACACATGGTAACATTTCACAAGAGATCGAAATCAAATTGCGTTACCTCAAACTCCATAACATTCACCAGCTGCAAATCTGATCCAATAGTGTACTCTTCCTCAAACTCTTCCTTCACAACAATGTCCTCCACCTCCTCCTTCACCATATAGTCCGGAAGTATTACAAAAAAAAAAAATCCAAAGAAAAGTATGGGATCACAGGATCAGGTACATCGGAGGTAATTCTGGGAGAGAAGCTACATTTAGCTAGTGCACATTAAATGGAAAACGGTAAATCAAAATTTTAGAAGCAATACCTCAAAACTACATACTGTGTACAACACACTATTTCGATTCTACCTTCGGCCCTGGGAGGCATGGAAGAGGAATGAAACAAAATTTTACAAGAGATGAAATGCGTGCTGTTACCTTTGCCTCAATCTCCGAAACCTTTACAATTGGCCAATTCGATCCGTCCACCACCGGCTTCTCCTCCTCTTCCTCCTCCGCCCCAACACTGTTATCTCCTGACGCGGAAACGGCTTCCACCTCCTCCACTTCACTCTCCTCCTCATCTTCCTCCTCAACATCCTCACAATTGTTTACAGCCGACTTTTCCCCGATAGTCACGGAAATTTTCCCCATCTCGAACAGAATTTGGGAATCATTCACCTTGCTACAGTGCTGGAGAAAGGAGAGGAAATCCCCATCCATGTTGGACACGGAGTCGTACCACGCAGGCTCCTCCTTGGGCGACAGCAACTCGTCCGCTTCAACGGGGACCGCGCCGCTTCGGGCCTCGCCTCGCCCGCCGGCGGGAGGGGAAGCGGCCCCGGACGGGACGTCAGCCGCCGCCGATGAGCCCTCCCCCATGGGGGGAGAGGCGCTTCGGGTCCCGGCCTCGGAGCTGGCGGCGGAGGCCTCGGCATTGAGCGCGGCGAGGGGTTTCTCGTACCTGACGAGTTTGGGAGGAGAGGAGCCGTCCTTGGACGGGATCTCGACAGCGTAGGCGCGGCCTTCGGGGCGGAGGTGGCGGAGGAAGTAGAGGTAGTCGGGGTCGATCCTGTCGATCTCGTCCGACGACAAGCCGGCGGTGCCGGAGGAGCAGGGCTTGTCCGGCGGCGACATGATAGGAGGGTTTTCGTCCGTGATCACTGCTCTGGTTTTCGCCAGGACACGCTACACGCGCGTCTATTAATATTGAGACGGAAATGATCAGATATTATTTTAACAGTGGAAACTGGGAAGTTGTTCAGCATCCATGGAGCCGATGGAGCTTCGAGGTGCTGTGCGTCTGATGTCTGACTCACTTGCCAGCGGGACCAGTGGCGGAGCGTGACTTTATCCCAAGCGGGGGCCAGCAAATGGCTGCTTCGAGTAGTTACACGTCCGTCCGTACGCGTTTTAGGGAACCGCGCGTTCCCTCTCAAACCTTCTCAAACCTTGTCACGTGTTCCAAGCTCAGTTAAACCAGAGGTGTTAATGTGAACGCATTGAGTACTTCATTCTAAAACTTTAAAATGTCATAACTCTCGCATACGACGTCCATTTTTAATTTTGTTTTCACCACTGTACTTTACGTGGCGAGACGAACAAAACTAGATCTCACTTACATATGTTTTAAATAAATATTTTTTACCTGTGCTATAATATCACATAAGTTGCTACTATGTTTATAATATAAGTTGCTACTATGTTTATAACATAAGTTGCTACATGGCAACTTTGAAAAATATATAGTAATTTGTGTGGTACAGATTGTAGCAACTTTTGTTATGAATATATTACTAATTTCAAAGTTATATCAAATACAAAAGGTAGCAACTTTTGTTACTATGGTAGTAGCCAGTTGAGTATATATGTGTATCACTTTGTATATAAACTTATGTACATATAAGTTGCTATCATAAAATATATTGTTGTTACATAATATACAACATAAGCATTACATAATAGGTTAAACATTTCACACTATGTATTACATTAGTTTCTATCATAATACGTCGAAAAAGTTGTTCTATGGTTAACCATGTAGATTGGGTTTCTATAAAAATGTGAAACTAAAGTTGCTACTGATATAACCCATTCATAGTAACTTTCAAATATACTTAACATAATATGAGTAGCAACTTGTACACAAAGATAACATAGTTCGTTTTAATACTAGCATGCAGTAGCAATTTGTGGTATATAGACAGTACCAACTTCTCGCAAAAATAGTAGCAACTTATGTTATAAAAGAAATCTTCAAAACATATGAAAGTGGGATCTAGTTTTGTTTGTCTTAGTGAGTAGAGCACAATGGTGAAAACAAAATCAAAAACGAAAGCCATATGTAAGAGATATAGTATTTTGAAGTTTCTAATTTGAGTAATAAATGCGTTGACGTCATACATGCAGTGAGTGTGAAAGAGAACACGCGCTATATGTTGAGCACGTCTGTATGCGGGATAGACTTTCCGTTCGTATTTGCTTCCGTAGACCTAAGAAACAAAGCTACAGAGCGATTGATTTCTCAAAGGGCCATGGCTTCATTTAGGCCATTCATTCGTTTGTGCTTAATTTTGGCTAATGCTAGCATGCATGTTTACAGGCTGGTCATTGTAAATTCAATTCAGGCAAGGTGGGGCCGGAGCCCAGGATGGTCTCCACTGGGCTCCGCCCCTGAGCGGGACATGTGCCCAGTCATAAATTGGGCGAAAACAGACAAGCGGACGTTAATCGTCTCAGGAGTGTTCGTTTCACTGGAGTCTAAAATCTAAAGGGGTCTAAAGAAAAAATCTTATCATTTAATAGTATTAAATAAAGTTTAGTTACAAAACTAATTGCAGAACCCCGGTCTAATTCGCGAGAGAATCTAACGAGGGTAAGTAAACCGTGGTTAGACGATGGTTACTGTAGCATTACTGTAGCATGATTGTAGCAAAACATAGATTAATTAAACTCATTAGATTCGTCTCGTAAAAATGTACCTATTATTTAGAGGCCTCTAAACTTTAGTGCTAAAGGAAACAAACGGGCCTCAATTCCTCGAGCATGAGTAATTTTCCATGAGGTTTTGTCAACACCAACCTTTATAATTTATGGGAAATTTTTTAATTAAAGTTTATATAAAAGTGTGATAAAATTTTACTAAAAACATAGAAGTAATGAGGTTTTATGATAAATAAAGAGCAATTCGAACTTACACATACGTAAATGCTTAAAAAGTTATTAAAAAAGTTGTACGTCCATAAAAAAATATTTAAAAATTCAAGTATTTTGATGATTTTAAAAATAAAATAATATTAAATAGTGACCATTAATGTGTTGATTGATTGGTATAAAAATAAACTAGAAAAGTTTGATTAAAAACTTCCACAATTTGAACTACATATGCAAATTCTATACAAGTTTGAATATTTAAGTATGAATCAAAATACAAAATAAACCTTTAGCTCAAAAACATTATCTCGTGCCACCACCGTGCCGTCGAGCCGCCTTTGTGTCGTGCCGGCCCGAACGTAGCCCATGCGATCGTGGTCGTGGCGTGCCGTCGGTCGGGCCCAAAATTCAGATATGGCCCGAAACCCCTTCGGACCAGGCCGGACCACGAGCCATGCTAAACATTCGGGCCACGGTCCACCCGAATTTAGCCGGGCCCAAGTCCTAGAACTAATCATGCTTCAACTGCTGCACATCCGTCTCAGACTCTTCTCATTTCTTTTCCCTTTGTGAACTGCTGCATCATTTTTCACCCCTAGAACTGCACCTCAGCTGCTCTTCTAGTGCCACACCCAGGCGGGACTACCGCTTCTGACGCCCCCGAAGTTCGTTACACGGGGTCTTAAATTTAGAGGGGTCTAGAAAACACTTGTCATTTAAGAGTATTAATTACAAAACTAACTGCAGAACCCCTAGTCTAATTCACGAGATGAATCTAATGAGGGTAGTTAACACGTGATTAGAAAATGGTTATTGTAGCATTACTGTAGCATCACTGTAGCAAAACATAGATTAATTGGGCTCGTTAGATTCGTCTGTCAAAAAAGTTTTGTCATTAAATTTTATTTAATGCTATTAAATAATAAGATTCTTTTTTAATGTGACAGGTCTAAAGTTTATAGAGGTGCAACGAACGCGCCCATAAAATCATTTGAACATCAGGTTGCAGCGGCAACATAGCCGGGCCGTCAGCGATTAGGACGCCCCGAGCTCTCATTTCCGCCATCCTACAGTGATAAAAAGGGCTCCGAACTCAATCCGTTTTTCTCTGCATCAGATTTCAGAATTGCGTCGTATAGTATATAGTAGTAGTAAACTGCTCGATCATGAGGAGACCAAGTAGAAGTCTTGGCGTGGAGCCCTAACTTTAGACTGGAGGAGCCACTTATCAAATTCAGCAATAACTTCAGGCATGAAATGGGTAAAGTAACACGAGCCAATTCCATATCTATCTGTTTAATTATCCAAACAGAAGAACAATATGTTCATTGCTATCCCAAGATATTTATTCCAGGATTTTTATTCCGAACACACATTCTCTGCTGGGGACAACTTGACACCCTAGCAGTGTAATCATATCGGGCAACCTATGACATCGGATGTCAGCTCAGTCCACCAAGGGAATGACCTCGGGACCTTTTGAGTCGTCTACCCATGGCCTGAACTGATCTTCATGAGCCATGTTCTGCACAGGAATCATGTAAAATAAAAAAACTTGAGAATTTAGTTTGCAAATAGAATAATGCTGTGTGTTGCTTGGGTACTTATGCTGTACAGCTGAGCTGAAGCCTTGCGATTTTGCAAAACACACTAGCTTGCCACATAGAATATAGTATACGCAAATGATGAAAACAAACAGAGTTCATTATATTTGATAGTAGCACTGCATAGACTGATCCTAGAATTGGACCTTCTGTGCAGATAAACTGCACCATCAAACTATACCAGAAGTATAGCTTTTTTCTACATTTAAGCCATGTGTAGTACATTATTGAGTAATACCTCCAGTTCATTATAGTTGCCATCAGGACGAGACTGCAGTTCAATTTTGAACTGTTCATCTTGTCTAGTGTCATCTATAACCAACCGAAACCTAACTGCATCAGAGTTAGAGACTTGTGCTTGGGAGTTGAAAAAGGAGTGAAAACACAACTGTTGCCAATAAAAAAAAATATGCAGATAAACACTGCCTAGAGAACTGTAACGAAATCCAATAGATGTTGAAAGGTTACCTGCAACCAGAAGAATAACCCACGCATCAGAGCCAAGCCATGGCGGCTGCCAGCGTTCATAATTTGTTCCGCGAGATCTGAGGTATTTAAAAAAACGTTAGCTAGTACCAGTGTGCTACAATCACATGAAAATCTACTGTTTCGGACAAGAGCACACAGAATTTAGGAGCAGTATATTAAAATATATCTAGATATATAATGATAAATGCTAAATTGAGACAACATAATGCTGGAGTATGATATTCAGAATAGTAATGTTATGGTGCTTGGAAATAACGGTACCCATCTGTTTCTTTAGATCTAACGGTCAAAAAGTGGGAGGTACCTATTAAAAGTAACTTTACCATGAAACTGGGGACCAGTATTAATACAGGGTAGGCTGGTATTTTTCTTTAATAACACTAACCAAACTACTCGATCTATCAATCCTCTCCCACTATGCATCCTAGCATAACTAGTAGCAGAGGCCTGCGGCGAATAAGATTCTTTTTTAATGTGACAGGTCTAAAGTTTATAGAGGTGCAACGAACGCGCCCATAAAATCATTTGAACATCAGGTTGCAGCGGCAACATAGCCGGGCCGTCAGCGATTAGGACGCCCCGAGCTCTCATTTCCGCCATCCTACAGTGATAAAAAGGGCTCCGAACTCAATCCGTTTTTCTCTGCATCAGATTTCAGAATTGCGTCGTATAGTATATAGTAGTAGTAAACTGCTCGATCATGAGGAGACCAAGTAGAAGTCTTGGCGTGGAGCCCTAACTTTAGACTGGAGGAGCCACTTATCAAATTCAGCAATAACTTCAGGCATGAAATGGGTAAAGTAACACGAGCCAATTCCATATCTATCTGTTTAATTATCCAAACAGAAGAACAATATGTTCATTGCTATCCCAAGATATTTATTCCAGGATTTTTATTCCGAACACACATTCTCTGCTGGGGACAACTTGACACCCTAGCAGTGTAATCATATCGGGCAACCTATGACATCGGATGTCAGCTCAGTCCACCAAGGGAATGACCTCGGGACCTTTTGAGTCGTCTACCCATGGCCTGAACTGATCTTCATGAGCCATGTTCTGCACAGGAATCATGTAAAATAAAAAAACTTGAGAATTTAGTTTGCAAATAGAATAATGCTGTGTGTTGCTTGGGTACTTATGCTGTACAGCTGAGCTGAAGCCTTGCGATTTTGCAAAACACACTAGCTTGCCACATAGAATATAGTATACGCAAATGATGAAAACAAACAGAGTTCATTATATTTGATAGTAGCACTGCATAGACTGATCCTAGAATTGGACCTTCTGTGCAGATAAACTGCACCATCAAACTATACCAGAAGTATAGCTTTTTTCTACATTTAAGCCATGTGTAGTACATTATTGAGTAATACCTCCAGTTCATTATAGTTGCCATCAGGACGAGACTGCAGTTCAATTTTGAACTGTTCATCTTGTCTAGTGTCATCTATAACCAACCGAAACCTAACTGCATCAGAGTTAGAGACTTGTGCTTGGGAGTTGAAAAAGGAGTGAAAACACAACTGTTGCCAATAAAAAAAAATATGCAGATAAACACTGCCTAGAGAACTGTAACGAAATCCAATAGATGTTGAAAGGTTACCTGCAACCAGAAGAATAACCCACGCATCAGAGCCAAGCCATGGCGGCTGCCAGCGTTCATAATTTGTTCCGCGAGATCTGAGGTATTTAAAAAAACGTTAGCTAGTACCAGTGTGCTACAATCACATGAAAATCTACTGTTTCGGACAAGAGCACACAGAATTTAGGAGCAGTATATTAAAATATATCTAGATATATAATGATAAATGCTAAATTGAGACAACATAATGCTGGAGTATGATATTCAGAATAGTAATGTTATGGTGCTTGGAAATAACGGTACCCATCTGTTTCTTTAGATCTAACGGTCAAAAAGTGGGAGGTACCTATTAAAAGTAACTTTACCATGAAACTGGGGACCAGTATTAATACAGGGTAGGCTGGTATTTTTCTTTAATAACACTAACCAAACTACTCGATCTATCAATCCTCTCCCACTATGCATCCTAGCATAACTAGTAGCAGAGGCCTGCGGCGAGCCACCGACTTAGTGAGAGGTGATCCTTCTCCACGGGCATTGAGGGCAAGGAGCCAAGGAAGGATAGTGTGTCAGGCTCTGGCACTACTAGGGTGCTCACTTGCAGCAGCTGGCGGACATTTGTGAAGCAGCAGCAATAACAATGTCCAGCTCTGGTGCTAAGCACTTTGGTCTGCCAGGAAGAAGTGCATTGAAGGTAAACATCAAGATTGTATGGATGCACGACTATGAGGTGAATTCCCCATATATGAGACTCCACCAATCATCATGTAGACCCTTGCATGCATCTCGGTGATGGGTCAGTGTTAGCTCAAGAAGTAACTGATGTGCTGTTTCTACTTCTAGGAGAGGATTGTTGCTTGGCTAGAGTCTTCTCAAACTTTTTTTTAGGGGGGGGGGGGGGGGGGGGGGTATTTCGGAGGAGTTTAGTACAGTGGATATTAAATGGGAAATGAGGCAATTTCACTACAAAATTTCTCAAAATTGAACTTATGTGCTAGTCAATTTTTTTCTTCAACTTAAGTTACAGGTTTAGCATGCTATCAAAAGAGGTGAAATTCAAAACGTTCTAGCCTTCTTCAACCTCTGAACTGTTAGGAGGCTCCACTGCTAGCAGTTCACAGGCCAAAACTAGAATTGCTTTCTGTTCCTTCCATTTCAGATACAGTAAAAAGAAGTCTAGGATTAACCAGTTGCACTCCAGTTGCCAGATATTGGATTTGAGAGTCCGCTTAAGATGGACCAGGTCCAGTGTTGGCATTGGGTGCTTTCTAAGGTTTGGTGAGCAGCAAGCCGAGGGAAGGGAATCAAAGCAAACCTAACCCAAAAGAATCAAATCAAATCCCAATCAAAGTAGTTTTTGGATTAAATCGTTAGGAAGAAATAATTTAGCAATCAACAAAGGTAAGTAATGCAAAAAGGAAGAAGCAATAAACAGGCAGTGTTCAGAAACAGAATATATGGAGACGATACAAAATTATACTCCTACCTGGGTAATGATCCAAATATGAACTACCCATCTCCTCCGTCGGGTAGAATTTTGTTTCAGTGCGCACCTGACGTAGCTTCACTAACGGAGTACGAAGAGTGGCCATGTCAAACAGTTTGTAATACTCTTTCCGATCGCCTGGTTCCGAAAGGACCTGAATCAACCTTTTCTTGAAGTCCGAATCTGGCCTTTGGTTAATATGTGCCGGCCATATAACACCTCTCTCTTTTTCTACTTGCCCTGTCTATATGGGATGAAAAGAAAGGATGAACTCAATAAAAAATGCAATGAAAGATGTTAACAACGTCATGGATGCTCCATGTTTCAAAAATGAAATTACTACGAATCAAAATTAAATTATTAACAAGTTGTGTCAGACATTTACACTCGCATTCTGGAAACAACTTGTCAAAGGCATATGCTATGTTCAAAAACGCATTAGCATAATTCTAGAGTCTCATTCGACATCATTGTGGCATTACGCAGTAAGAACAAACATAAGCATAAGAAAGAGGAAATTCTATGCGCACTGGCACTTAACATTTCTTCCTCATTATTATTATCTTGATATTTGAAGGTTAATTATTAGACAAATTTTAAATATGAGATAACTATATTTTAATTGATTTTGCAGAGTGTTCAAAACATGGAGGGCATATTCATCAACGATATAACGAATCTAGCCACGCAAATTGGGAGGGCCATCATGTATTAACAAACATCATCTATTAGTGGCATTGATAGGATTGGAAGTGTCTGAATTTCTCACCACAGCAGCAGGAAGCCCGGCATCACGGCCATTGCTTGAGGTCGCCTCCCAATACACACCCTTCGAATTGCCGGCAGCCGCCACCGACTTCGGAACAGGTGTCACCGGAGAAGCCAAGGCAACCCCCTCCCTCTCTCCCATTTTCCCCCGGGAATCAACCTCTTCGCCCCGCCTCTTATCCTTATCCTTCTCGGCCTCAAAGCTGACTCCAGACATAGCCGTATCCGCCTGATCGTAGTTGATAACGACACCCCCCATCTCGAGAACCAACTGCCCACCCACCAGGCGAGTGTGCTGCAGGAAGAGGCGATAATCCTCGTCGACATCACCAAGGGAATCGTACCAGGCGGGTTCCGCCTCGACAGATGCTGACGACTCCTTCTCCTCCTCCCGGTGGTTGGTGCTCAGGCGGCCCGTGGACGGGTCGGAGACGCACTCGCCGTCGGAACTGGCGGGCGACGACAGAAGGAGGGGCGGCGCCTTGCGCCGGGAGCTCGAGGGTGTAGGAGTCGCCGTCGAGGCGGATGTGCTGGAGGAAATAGAGGTAGTCCGGGTCGACATCGCCGTCGGGAAGGTTGCCGCCGGCGAAGGGGGAGCGGAGGGCCGGCATGGCAGGGGAGAAACGGGATTTTGGGCTTTCGCCGCTCGCGGCTGCTCGCGTTCTCGCCTCGTTGGGAGTTTTGGGGATGCTATTTACTTCCGATGACCAAGGCCAGAGTATGGGCTTTTACAGCTTCCAGCCCAGCTTCCGCGAACTCACAAAAAAGGTGGCCCAATAAGATCATTTTCCGGCCTATTATAGTGGAGTATCTGTGTTCTCTTTCTCCGTGTCGTCTCCAAAACAAACTTGAAACAAACCAAACTGCCAGTGCTCAAAACCAGTGATTTCTGTACAATATCGTTTATGATTAGGTCGATGAGTTTTACGGTCAAGAGGAACACGTTCGGTTTATTTTATGGCGCAATTTTCATTGCAATTGATCGGCACGAACGACAGCCACTCCTGTTCTCTGATCTTCCTAACCAAGACTTCAGATTTTCCTGACCTTTTGATTTTCCTTTAAGTAGTCGCAGTAAAACTCGTAGCTAGGATCTGAGAGGCCACGACATCTTTGTTGTCATGAAGTAAACGGCAAGGCAGATGGCAACATTTTAATGACACCAATCCAAGTTAATTCCCTTCGTGCGATGCAACGCGGCACCGTTCACGACAGAGCGGGCGGACAGGCAGGCACCGTCACCACACACCAGCACTCGATGCTGGTACCCGTCATCCACTAGGACGAAGGTAACGTGCCTTGCGAGCAACGATCTGAAGCGTCAAAAGCCTGATTGCTGATCGAGTGAGCATTGACATTTTCGGGAATTCGAGGGGACAAAAGGCTCTGTGGCTTTCTGGGTGTGGTTTCGACTTTGCTGCTGCGTTCCTGGCTGAGTGGATAATCCAAAGCTCCCACGATCACATCCGCACCATCATCCATCGCTTGGGCTGGCCCTGCTAGGCTAGCAAATGGCAACTGCGCAACACGCACCACGGCTGTGCCTGTCGTGATCCCAAAGGGCCTTTTTGTTGCGCTGCGGCTGTATTTTGTCATGTCATTTGCGTTTGTACCATGCGCGCGGCAGATATGTCCGCCTTAGGTAATGTTGGGAGTTAATTTGCAGGCTCTTATTTTGTGATCAAATGAAATCAAAGAAACTTAGTTTCCGTATAGCTCAGTGAGCCATTCTTTACCTCATAATGAAATTTTATTTTACATTAACAGCCACATGTAACGGGCTTCGAGTTGTCTCGTTCTTAGTGTGGATCATCCTTCATCGGAGCTCACTCGCTCCTGTCACCTTTAAGCCATTCTCATTGCATACTTTTATTTAATTGTTTTTAATAAAAAATTTATAAAAAAGAGCCAAATTCTTTTTATTGGGATGAAAGACCTCTCACAAGAGATGAAATATTGCATTATCTCTCCTCATAATTACCTTGCCAAGTGAGTAAAAAATGCATATATGTTAATTTAATACTTATAAAGAATGCATTGAGATTGACCTTGCTACACCTTAATCCTTACCTTTTGCAACGGCTCATGTCGCCTAAACTGCCTTTATCCATTCAATGTCAGATCTATCTCAAGTTTTGTCGAGTTGTTATAGCTCTAGCATCATCTAACCATTGTCCATGTACTCCGCCTGGGAGAGGTGATAAACATGCGTTGCTGCTGCTAGATCAAACTATTGCCATGGCATGTGATTCTTTTTTAAAAAAAGGTACACTATTGCCATGGCATGTTTCGATTAACTTAAAACCAAGCGAAATATGAAATTAAGAAAAAAAAATTGATACCTTGCCGGCCACAACAGATAAAAGACATGCCATATGTTCAACTCTTGTATGGCCTGAGAACATGCTAGTGGTCACATGAAGTAGTAAAACATCACAAAATTGTGCTAGTGTGTCATTGTGAACATTTTTTGGGGGAAGAAACGTTGAAGAAGTTTCAAAACTACTAAAAAGAAAAATAGTTCTATCAAATACGTCTATCACAGTAAGAAAAACTACCAATAACCATAAAAGCTTATAGAACAATGTTCAAAACTGAAAGTAGATAGACCAACGATCCGAGAGACTTTAAAATGCCTCTGAAATAACAACCTTGAAAAAATGACAAATCACACATAAAGGAATATTTTGCTAGCACACAATCTCACAGCGACATATTTTGACAAGCATAAAACAAAATGCCGACCAAAAAAAATTAGAGCACGAAATATGATACAAAAGATACAAGTGTCGATAGCTAGCAAACCAAAAAGGATAAGTAAATAACAGATAAAAGTGGCATGATATATGTCTTATAAATATACTACCAAAGTAAGACCATGCCAAAGATAGCATAAAAGACAGATGCACCATGCTATGGTCATTGGTGAAGCCCCTTTTAGAATAAGGCCCCAATTTGTTTCAGCTTGTGATTCATACAATGTAGATTTTTTGTTTGCAGATTGTGAAATATGGGATTGTAAGATCTGAGAGACAAAATCTGAGGGTTGTTTGTTTGTCTGGATTTCACAACCTAGGTTTGAGTCACTTACAGTAGGCAAATGGGTAAATATACGTGCCACAATCTAGTAATATATAGTCGTGAGCATATTGTAGATTCTGCTTTAGATTATTCAAAAGTTGGCTTTTTGTTTCATCTTCTGCTTTTAGAATCAAGAATCCACAAACAAAAGCTAAAACAATAAGGCATAAGATCATGTCAAACGATCTTCAAAAAGTCAAAACAACACAAGTAAAACCAATCACCATGATTGAAAGTTGCCTAGAGGGGGGGTGAATAGGCAACGCTAAAAACTTCTGCAATTTAAGACTTCTCAAAAACTGTCAGTTCACCGGATAGTCCGGTTAGTAGCCGGACACTCCGGACCTGGAAGTGTCGGAGTGTCCGGTTTCTTACCGGATGGTCCGGTCGGATAGTAAATCCAACAGAATTTGAAAACTACAAAGTTTCTAGCAATTCTACTTGAATCAAAAGACGTGTATAGACACTAGCAGGTAGATCTACACAGCAATTGCGGAAGGAAACAAGTAGATAAGTAGATCGAGGCAATATAGTGATATAAGAGCAATATGAACAAGAACAAGTATGAATAACAATAACAATTGAAAGACAAACAATTGACACGTGATTTTTTTCCGAAGTTCAGACCCAC
>LAPY01000180.1:123955-134052 GCA_000970635.1 Eragrostis tef
GACAGCGTTTCGCTGTCCTGCCGCTGCGGCTGCATGGTCCTGTGGCCGGGGTTGCAACTCCGGTTGCCGTCGCCGGAGGTCCAGCTCAACCAGGCGTCGAGGCCTGTGATTACTTGGGCTGTTGGGCACTAGCTACGCTTTCCCTGTGACCAGATACTCTCCTGACTCCTGCTCAAGTTGAGTCATGAGAGTTTTAATGTGACGTTTAGTTATGGCGCTAATTACTCTGGACGTGGCTGTCATGATGTGCCGGATCGCGTGGGCTTGTTTGTATCCTTCTGATTAGTGTGTAGCACTCTTCGTAGATTAGTGTTACAGTGTTAGTGTGTTACCTGGGAGCAGTATGCATCAGACTTGCTGATATTCTTTTCAAAACCTAGATGATGTGCTTTTGGAAACGTGATCCTCGATTGATCGAACAAAAAAGCTACTGATTCGGACATTCGGTGCTTATTTGGGCGAACTGATCGGTCAGTGGGGGTGTGAACGAATCCATGTGTATCTGCTGATCGCGGCGGGAATTAAGAGGAGAGGCCCACGCACCGTAATTTGGACTTGGACGGCCGTTCTGCGTTGCTTTGCGTTTGATTTCCTTTTCGTCCATGCTGCCTCTGCAATCTCCATGCGGTTGCTTCCGACAGCGAAAGGATAGCACGGCCAAAAGCGCATATTTGTTTGTGCGAGCGCCTTATCCCCTACACAATGCTCTGCGAAATGTATCTTCTTCGCAGCTGGGAGGAGCAGCACCTGCTGGGCACAAAGCTGATGTGAGTTGGCGGCGTTGCTTTTAGCCTTTTACCTTGTGCCTGTAGTAGGAATACTTGGAAATAACCACAGTGTGCAGAGACAGCAATGTAAAGTCATACTACACATAAAACATTAATTCAGGATCCAATCGTACATGGCAACTCATGGCATTGTTTGTTTGCACACATTCTATTTTCTGCTGTGCTGACTTCTGAACCTATTTCAGAGTCATCAAGTTCTGCAGCCATCGCCCAATCATATATGCATGGGAACAATTCTTATTCCACGGAGCCGTACAGCCAACCTTCAAATCGGAATAATTTGATCTGGCCTATATATGCGATCGAAGGTGTTAGGTCCACGACTCTTGCGGATTGGAGCTTGAAACAACATGCATTTCTCAAAGAGGAATTGTAATGAGGTCACTCGTGACATCAAAGGAAATGTATCCTGGCGAAGTAGTTGGATTTGATTACCCGAAATATAAGCAACTATGGGGGACCATACTTAGCATTCTGGAAACATATGCGTCCTTTACACGTACGAATCCGGTGGTCCTGTATGCTGCTCAAATGAAACGGCACGATCTAGGGGACGCTGTGCATCCAGGTACCGGCATAGCAGAGTTTTTATTCATGGGAAGTAGCAAGGTGCTTCTGCTTTTTATCGGGAGAAAGAGAACAGATTCAAAAAACGAACTGAATTTTTTACAGGGGGGGACTGTACTGTTTCTGAAGCTTACTGAAGCCTGAAATGCAATGATATTTAAACCCCCATAACTCCACAGGATACAGATCATCATAATACATTAGGACCGTTTGAACAGTTAAGACTGGAAACCTTATTCAAATTAAAAGTGGAAGGCAGCATCCATTTCACGTAATAAGTGGGTAAGTGGCAACTTAGGAATTCCATGTTTGCAGTATATTTTTTCTTTGAAAAATAGCTACCAGCAGAAAAAGTAAAATCCAGTAGCTATATTTGAGGTTTTCAATGCCTTCTGAAAAAATCAGCTACCAACCTCTTATTCTTGTGCAAAATGAGTATGCTGGGCCTTTGAGGTTTAACTCGCGAAAGTAGTTGTTCAACGTTCCAGGTTCCTTTGATCAACAGATTAGATGGTCAGAAAACAACGCTACCGCGACAACGACTCTGGTTCAGCAGCCATCAAGTTGCAGGATGGTGTCCTTATTGTGAGCCTGACCTTAGAGCGCCCATGCGGCCATGTCTGAGCTCTGATCTCCGACTTGTATCGCCTTCCCAATCGCTCCCATCATGCAATCCGTGAATGCCTAATATTTGTGCGGCAAAAGGTTTGAATTTCCTTTAGTCTCATCATCCATATATGGTTAGATAATGTGTTTGAAAACTGCTTAAACATACATTTACAGATTCATGCACTTGAATATGTGAGCAAGCAAACTGTTGTCAGAGTGCAACAAGAAAAGGCAGGTTATTGTGAATGATTACTGCTTCATGCTTCTTGGAAACAATAAGTAAGGATATAAGAACATCTATCAAAGTCAAAACCCTTTTGACAAGATTGCAAGCACTGTTCCCTAAACGAAGTGCTGCTGCATTGTTACATTCCATGTTAGACTTTTCTTGCATGTGGAGACGAGCTTTGCCAGCTTCAGGCTGGCGAGCGGAGCTCGATCGTGTCTAGATTGCAACAACAGGTGGTCCCGAGAGCTATCGAATCCCCTTCTCATATTCAACATTTTTTTTTCTGATACGGATGTACAAAGCAGTCGCAATGATAAAAAGAAAATGTGGCATTTTCTTATAACACAGTACTGCTACAATAGGACGGCTCTTGAGACGATGCCTTGTTGTTCTTCTACTTTCCACTTTCCGTTTGCGGCATTTCACCCCTCTCGTGGTACCATCATGGTTCATCAAAGTTATTTGACAATCAAAGTGTGTTGTTGCGTTTGGATCACCCGTATTCCATACCCCTCATTGAATTTTGCATCACCCTAGCAGCAGAACCTCGACATTTCTTTCTCCGCACCAAACATTATATTGGAATTTTAACGACACACGCAAATATGCTTTCTTGCACGCATTGAAAAGTGTTGCATCTCCGCTCAAAACGCTAATCATGTGTAAGTGATAAGCTTGCTTCTAGCCAAAAGTGTGACACATTTTTCTCACGCCCGCGTGCGTCATGCCACTTGCCTGTAACAATACACGGGCCCCACTGAAGAGTACATCTTTCTTTAACATTCGCGTGACCGAACCTATTCCGTTCCAATCTCTATCCGCCTCCCTCACTCTCCACACCCATCAGAACCCATCACTTCCCAAATTCAGACTGCATCTACAGAGTAAAGCTCACAAACACTGATCAGGACATCAACCTAGCCCAGAGCACCACAAATCAAGGAGGTCCTGGAAGAAGCCCCTCAAGACCTCAACTAGAGGCGATAACTCTATTTATTGGTAATTCCCCAATCCTCCTCTAGCATGGATCTAAGAGTGAAGCCATTGTCTCTCTTGAATAGATTTGAGAGGTGACACGTAGGGGCGTGATTGCGCCGAAAGCTAGTGTATATTCGACAACATCAGTACATCGTCCCATTGCTCGGTAGTGGTCGGGGACGATGTATTACTCATGTTTCTCGTTCTCTTACAACAGATCTAAGGCTTGATGTGGAGTGTTTGAGTAGCAGATAAAGGACCTATAATCTTATCTAACTTCATTGAGGTGCCGATTATTGATTGCATACGACTTACCACTTGTGTTTCTTCTTCTTCTTCTTCTTCTTCTTCTTCTTCTTCTGAAATTTTCATTATTGTTAGTGTATTATATTTTTTGATAAGTTCTTCAGTATTCTAACAGTTTTTTATAATTTACCTGATAAAGCCTTTTGAAATTATTTTCTAGAAAATTTCTTAAAAAGCGTAGCTGAAAAATAACAAAATTTTTGACCCGGGAAGCAAATGTCGAATGTGTGGCTTTTGTGGGCCTGTCCAAGCTTTGGCCCTGTCCAAGCTTAGTGGGTGCTATTTCTAATTAAACGCGTAGTTCCTTCCTCGCTGTCGCTATATATCACAGTACACGACTAAGTTGCTGCCTTTTGATACCTCGCAACGTATAAGCACACCTCCTGCGCCACTATTCTAGTTCTTGCAGTCGCAACATCTCTAGCAGCAGAGACATTGACTCGAGCTATCTTATCCGCCTCCTCCGCCCACTCCCATAACCTTCGTGCAGCTGGCCTGCTCGGATCGACCCATCGCGGTGGAGTACGTAGGCGGCGGGCGGGCAGCAATGAAGCTGCTGTGCGACGAGTGCGCGGCGGAGGCGGCCACCGTGTTCTGCAGCAACGACGAGGCCGCGCTGTGCGACGCGTGCGACCGCCGCGTCCACCGCGCCAACAAACTCGCGGGTAAGCACCAGCGGTTCTTCCTCCTCCACCCCACGCCCTCGTCGCCGTCGTCTTCCGCGCAGAAGCCGCCGCTCTGCGACATCTGCCAGGTCAGTGACACACGCACCAATTGAGCAGCAGAAGAAGCTGATTATTATCCATGATTTTTTTTGTTAACCGGCCGGAAACTGATGTTTGAATGATCGATCGTGGATTGCAGGATCGGAGGGGCCTCTTTTTCTGCAAGGAGGACAGGGCGATCTTCTGCCGGGAGTGCGACGTGTCGACGCACACCGCGAACGAGCTGACGAGGCGCCACAGCCGGTTCCTGCTCACCGGCGTGCGCGTCTCGTCGGAGCCGGTGGACTTTGCAGCAGTGCCAGAGAAGGAGGTGGTGGAGGTGGAGCCGGAGAACAGCAGCAGCAGCGCCCGTAACGCCAACTCCAGCAGCGGCGCCAACGCCGCCGGCGCCGCCACGGCGAGCGCACGTCGAGGACTTCCTCGTGGACGACGCGGACGCTGGCGTCGCCGCCTGCTCTGCCGGCCTCGATCAGGTCAGTAAACATCCCGCCGCGCCCAGCTTCAGTTCTACTATGTTTGCAAACGCAATTGTCATGTACCTACCTCTAGCTGACACTCCGGGAGGGGCCAAGAAATGAGAACGCCATGGTCTCGTCATGTCACAGTCTGGCCCCGGTCCTGCGCCGTCATGCGCACAGGCACAGAAGCCAATGTCATCGCCGGAGGCCGGTCGCCGGTCACCGACCCTAACCTTTGGCAATATTTTGCGCTGACAATTACGGGGGGCAGCTTCTTGTCATGCTCACACTTGCATTAAGAAAGAAAAATGGGTGCTGGACCAGGCTGTCAGGATAATATCTCTCGTGGAGACCACCACCTAGATACGATACGACCTAACGCGAACGATCTGTTTTGCGTGTCCTCTTTTGGTTGTTCTCACTGTTTCTATATTCAAGCTTCAACCATGTACCAAAAAGGGACCTCGATTTATGCTTGGGCTCATTTAGTACTACTATCTGAACTTGCGTTTGTGCAGGGAGGAAAAGTTCAGATCGGTGGGCTGCTGCAAGAAGCCTTCCCGGCGTGGGCAGGATCGGAGCAGGTGCTCAGCAACGTCGTTGTTACTGCCGACGAGCGGGCCAGCCGGGAGCGATGTGTGCCGCAGATGCAGATGCACCCGGAGTGGACCGGAAGCAAGAGGCCCAGAGCGTCGGCTCCCTGTTCTTATTGGTGAAAAACTTGCTATCTTCAGTAAGATCTGTACTGGAGTGTAACTAGAAGAGTAGAGGGTAGGAACTAGGAAAAATAACCCAAAGGGATTCTCTGTTTATTGGCAGAGATGACTGACTCCGACTCTGTGCCTCTTAACTCTTCCTGAAATCAGAACTTTGTGAATGTTTGAGGTAAGGTGAGTGTTTGGGTTTATTTGGATTGAATTCTGCATCTTCTCCAGTTCTTGAGTATGTTGTGGCCAGTGAAATGATTTTTAAAGGGGGCATACAAAAGGTCAATTAATTAAAGGAGCTGAATACGTTTTTTAAGGCAATTAGCTGCCATCGAGAGAGCTAAATACTTTTTAAAAAATAGATGTCATTGAGAGAGCTAATTATAATTTCCAGATGTGATTAAGTGTTTAATAGCATTTATGTGTGTGCGTGTCAAAAGGTTTGAATTTCCTTTAGTCTCATCATCCATATATGGTTAGATAATGTGTTTGAAAACTGCTTAAACATACATTTACAGATTCATGCACTTGAATATGTGAGCAAGCAAACTGTTGTCAGAGTGCAACAAGAAAAGGCAGGTTATTGTGAATGATTACTGCTTCATGCTTCTTGGAAACAATAAGTAAGGATATAAGAACATCTATCAAAGTCAAAACCCTTTTGACAAGATTGCAAGCACTGTTCCCTAAACGAAGTGCTGCTGCATTGTTACATTCCATGTTAGACTTTTCTTGCATGTGGAGACGAGCTTTGCCAGCTTCAGGCTGGCGAGCGTAGCTCGATCGTGTCTAGATTGCAACAACAAGTGGTCCCGAGAGCGATCGAATCCCCTTCTCAAATTCAACATTTTTCTTTTTCCTAATACGGATGCACAAAAGCAGTCGAAATGATATAAAAGAAATTTCTGATACATTACTGCTACAATAGGACGACTCTTGAGACGATGCCTTGTTGTTCTTCTACTTTCCACTTTCCGTTTGCGGCATTTCACCCCTCTCGTCGTCGTGAGAAGTGGCTCCACACATTGCGGCAACAAATGCGTCATTATAAATAGAAACGCGTTCGAATTCTATAGATTTCAAGAAAGGATCAATATCTCATAGAATAGATAGGAGTTACATTATAAATCTGAGGTGTACATGCATCCATAAAAATATAGTTACAATGAGCATGTTTTGACCATATATGCATCTCCTTGAAAAGTTATGCATCCTCAAAGACCAAACTGTGCATTTCTAGTATATACCATGAAGCAATGCACCCATTCTTTTGGGTCAGTTTGGTTCTTTTGTTGGCCTAGCTTGTCTCCACTTGCTTTGGTTCTTTTGCTGTCCTAGCTTGCCTCCACTTGCTCGGCAAAGCTAGCCTGACAGAGAGCAGTTCTAGCTAGCTCTATCTGGCAAGCAAAATGTTTGATGTCGCAGGCTCCGCGGTAACAGGCAAAACAACCAAATGCCTATTTTTTTGCCCAGCTCGGCAAAGCAAGCAGTGGCAAAGAATCCAAACATACCCTTTTTCTCTTGCTTCCCACTGTTTCAGCAGCTTAGCATGTCCCCGTGACAGCCAGCAGGTAGAGCATTCCCTCCACGGCCTTCCGTTGTACCACGCATCCGGAGCGCGGTTACGGCTTGAAATCATGAAACACAGTGAAACGCCTATATATCCTTCAAATCACCACAAAAATAGTTCTAAAAATTGATGGGCGATGGCGCGTCTGAGGCACGTTGCCGCACTAAAATTCAAACTGGATAGGGTTCCGTAGATGACGAGCTAGAAAGAGAAATTTTGTGTGGTGACCACCCCATTCTATGGATGGAGTTCAAATTAACGTTTTGGTGGTGGAGATTGCAGGTTCGAATTGAGATAGTACAAAATTTGAAGCTCAGATAATTTCTGTAGAGTGAGAACTAAAAAAAGGAGAAATAATGTTCATGGGGGTTCTATTGTCGTGGTTCAAACACATAATCAATATCTTGACAATAAAATCGGTAAACATCAGCAGAGATGTGGATATTAGGCCTACACCTCTGTACAAAATTTCAGGCTCAAAAGTTACCTGGAGAGGAAGAAATAAAAAAACGAAGTTCACGGGGGGCTGGTCGCTATTTGAAACAGCGACCGCCCCCGGGTGCCGCCCCACAGGCCACGGAGCGTCGCGAGGGCGTGCGAATGCCGAGAACGGCTCGAACGCAGAGTAGCGCCCCTGTAGGTGCAGGCAGGTGCCTGGACACGAGCTAGTGCGTGCGTGGGGCTGCCTTGGCTGAGTTGGCTCGGTGGCCGGCCGGACGTGCCGGGCAAAGTGAGACGAGCGGAACACGTCGCGGCGAGGTCCGCGAGGACGGGCTGTGGGATGGGCGACGCGCGCGATTGACGACGGCTGGAGCCTGGAGAGGACGGTCCGGCGGCGTCTGGGCTGGAAGCAGCGCGCGGTCTGGCGGCTGATGTCTGCGAGTGTTCAGGGAAGGAGAAGGATAGGCAGCTGGGCTTTTGCTGCATCCTTCCCTGTGGATAAGAGTCAAGGATTATGCAGAGGAAATCAAATCATCAGACTACTTTTTTTCTTGCAATCTTCAGTTACAGGTCATTCTTTTGATTCAGTTCTGCTTCCATCGGGGCTAGTCCTTTCAACCAGTCACCGCGCTCCCCGCTCCAGCTGAGCATTCCATGTTCACGTATCAGTGCAGGGGATAACTATCTGAGACTACGAATCCTGTTGGCAGGCTTCGTCCAGAATGATGCCACTCAATTTCCTCTGCACTTTTGTGAGGATGCATTCACCTTTCGATTTATTAACGGTGGATCTAGCTAATCACCGAAGCCTAGAACGCCAAAGAGATATTAACAGAATAACAGGAGCTCCAGAAAGGAAACAGTCCCTTCAGGAGAAAGCAAGAAAGACATCCACCGTGGATGATGATATCCCATGGTAGTGCGATACGGCGGCCGGAAGAACGGTTGCTTCTTTCAATTTGCAGAGACATCCAAGCCGCGTCCTGGAAGGTGGACCCACCTTCTTCACGGCCCAGCCCAGTTACGCCTCTCCTGGTCGCTAGATTTTGGCCTTTCATTCTGGTCTCTTATTTGGGCTTCATTCTGTACTCACCATGTACTTGGGCCAAACTATGGTTTTGCAGATTTTTGTTTCCCTCTTCAAGCGAAAATAAATCCCCTTGTACTTGGTTCTTGAAACGTATTTATTGCTTAGCTGATGGGAATACGGCATTAATCCTGCCCTTCTACCAAAGAAATTACTTTAGTATTCTCTCAAAAAAATATATTTTAGTGCACTATTTCACGCAAGCACGCAACTTCTAAATTCATCAACAGAAACCCAGGAGGAGTGAGCCGTACCGTATGAAGCCATTTCTAAACGCCACTAGCATTTGGCACCAGCTGAAATTTCAAGGCTCACGAGTCAAGTCATCGATCAGTCTTGCCCGCATGTCCTCTTCGTCTTCCCCTAAATAGGTTGCCTCTGCACGACGAATTTCTCCTTTTCCTTTCACGGGGACTACGCTCCACGCCTGTGAACGTGACCTTCCGATTCAAAAACTTCCCTCCAAATATGGCAACACCTGGCGGTGAGCGCGTCACGCCGTGACAAATGTGCGCCTGCATGACCAATCATGGATGGCTTTCCAAATGCGCAGCCGACGACGACCCGACGCCAACTGGAGGAGACCAGGCACCGGGCGTAGATGGGGAGTATTCAATGTTCGTTGCGAGCAGTGCCACTGCTGGCCTAGTAGTATCTGTGTTGCTCCCCCCGGCGTTTAATTCGAGGCGAAACTCCGCGAGTTACAAAGGCGCGTGTCGCGTCAGCGTTCGGATCGTCGACGACGGCGGAAGAGAGGATAATCGCGCGTGTCTTCTTCCTCGTACCCCCTTTCGCCTCCCCAGTCCCCCCTTGTCTCCTGCGAAACCGAGCGTCGAGCGCGTTCACATATATAGAAGTGGCTCGGCGTTCGGATCGATGCTCCGGCGTGTGAGGAATCCGCTCGGGGTCGGGGACCCCGTGGGGATGAGGGAGTTGGTGCTCTTCGTCTTGTTCTGCTATCTCTTCTCCCGATCTGCTGGTGAGCTCCTCGATCTCTGTTCTCTTGTTCTTGTTCTTCTTCTTCTTCCTCTTGCGTTCATTTGCGTCTCGTTAACTGGGATTGGTATCCTTGTTCGATCGCAGTTCCGTCGGATGCATACGACCCGATCGATCCGAACTCGAACATCACCATCAACTGGGACTTGCAGAGCATCAACAACCAGTCGAACTCGTACACGGTGCGCACCCATACGCGCGCTTGTGAGTTGATTCTAGCATCGCCATTCCACATACCTGCAGATTTTCCATTAGATTCGATCATTCCAGAAATAATGGAAAAGATTTGGACTTTGCTATCTCAGAGTTATCTCTAGCCGATCTCGATTTCTCTAAAAAAGAAACATTTTGATGATTTATTACACCCGGAAATGGGAGTTCCTGGTGGTGTGAGGGGAATACAAATTATTACTACAGGCGCAAAGATAACTCGTTCTGCAAGCGAGAATCAACAACAGGTTTGCTTCCTCTGTGTGCGCGCAGGTGATGGTGAGCATCCACAACTACCAGCTGTACCGGCACATCGAGCAGCCGGGGTGGCGTCTGAGCTGGAACTGGCCGGGCAAGGAGGTGATCTGGGGCACGTGGGGCGCGGAGGCCACGGAGCAGGGCGACTGCCGCCGCGCCGGGCCCCCC
>LAPY01000180.1:136900-149575 GCA_000970635.1 Eragrostis tef
CCGCCGCCGCGGTCGCAGCGCCGCTACTGCCTCCGTCCAGTGGAGAGGAGATCCGCCTGGACGTGGATTGGTTTTTCCTGTGTTTGTGTTGGTGAGTATTCCTAAGCTCGAATGGCTCGATTCGATTGTTATTGCAGTTAGTTCGGCTCTCAATCGAACCAATAACTCTAGTTTTCTCCATTCAGATGGCTGTGTGTGCTGCGCAGTAGTGCCCTACTCGTCTCATACACGCGTTCATGATTCGAGTTGATGAACGGACTAGGTTCCTCTTATTCAGCGCGCTAGATGAACATTGGTTGTGTACCATAGGACTTAGCGGTAACCAGTATCGGGGGGTCACACTGAAACCCCATGCCCCAAGCCGAGTCCGCGCCGACGCCGACGACGAATAAGGCAGTTAGCTCTGACAGTCTCATAAATGGTAGCTGCAGCTGGAACTTTGCATTACTACTTTCTCTAATTAGAATGTTTAGCAACAACGGGAGGTGCAATTTTAGAATGCTTTAATGGCCAGTCAAAACGTCCCATTCTGGAATTGGCTGTTTATGTGAATGTTTTGTTCTGCTATCGGAAATTAAATGAGTTCTATGTAGCCGAGAAAGACTCGGTTTCTGCTTTAAATAGTCATTATTTTAGGTAGTGTCGCAGCGGTAAGAGACTGTGGCGTGGGATTCTTCCCATTCAGTAGTTGAAAGTGTCGGTGTTAACGATATAATGAACCTAATGGGCGCCGCACCTTGCATAGGTAACCTTCAGGAGCCTGACGTCCTGACTCCTGAGTTTGTTCTCCACCTGCATATTCTGAAGCAAGTCTGGTTACGGTAGTTATAGTCTTTTATCCTAAACTATTTCATGGCTAGTCCTCGTACTTTCAATTGTTGAATCATAAAGTGGCAAACCAGTCACACTACATTCCATGTTGCTCTAGATTATAATCATTTCCTTACACCTTATATTTCGTTCTGAAATCAATTTGCTTTTTCAGCGCATGTTGAGCAAACACTTAGAAGCCTGAGAATTTTTCACAACATTTCTTCACTTCCATGAAATGTCACTGCTTAGTAGATTTTTCTACAAGAGGCCTCCTGATGGATTACTGGAGTTTATTGACAGGATCTATGGTATGTCTATTATATTTTGCTAAATTGTTAACCATCTTACATCAGAATTTATCTTATGACTGTTTCAACTGATCGCTCTTATGGCATTGTGACAGTTTTTGATTCATGCTTCTCCACTGAAGTTCTGCCTGATGGAATGTATCCAGTATACATAAATGAGATTCTTACAGAGTTGCATGAAGAGCATGTGGATTCCTCATTTCTGGCTATTAACTTTAGGGATGGAGATAAGAGAAGCCAGCTTGCTAATATCCTTCGTGGATACAATATTCCAGTCATTGATTACCCCCGTCATTTTGAAGGTTGCCCTGTGCTTCCTTTATCACTTATTCAACATTTCCTCCGTGTCTGTGAACACTGGGTATCTACTGGAAACAATCAGAATATTATATTACTCCATTGTGAGAGAGGGGGCTGGCCATTATTGGCTTTTCTGCTATCTTGTCTTCTCATATACAAGAAATTGCATGGGGCAGAGCATAAAACTCTGGACATTATTTATCGTGAGGCTCCTAAAGGATTCCTACAGCTCTTTTCCGCGCTCAATCCAATGCCTTCTCAGCTTCGATACATGCAGTATGTCGCTAGAAGAAATATATCTCCCGAGTGGCCACCGATGGAAAGAGCGCTCTCTTTGGATTGCCTGATTCTTCGGGCTATTCCGTGTTTTGATGCTGATAATGGATGTAGGCCCTTAATCCGCATTTTTGGGCGAAATCTTCTTGGCAGGAATTCTAGCATGACTAACATGATTTTTTCCATGCCTAAGAAGAAATCTTTGCGACACTATCGGCAGGTAGGTGTACAAGGAATTCAGCATGAGCAGTTTAATTACTTCGTATTGCTCTGTTCTCGGCTGACATCAGTCGGCAATGTTTTCATGCAGGAGGACTGCGATGTGATAAAAATTGATATACAATGTCTCGTCCAGGGAGATATTGTTCTGGAGTGTGTACATCTCGATCTCGACCCAGAAAAGGAAGTTATGATGTTTCGTATAATGTTCAATACTGCTTTTATACGCTCAAATGTATTGATGCTGAATAGCGATGATGTGGATATATTGTGGGGTTCGAAAGAGCGATATCCAAAGAATTTTAGAGCTGAGGTAAGATTGATGTACATACGTTTTTAAACTGCCCTGGACTAAAACTGATCACTGAAACAAATTTGGATGTGTAGGTGCTATTTTGTGAAATTGGGGGCCTATCTCCCCCAAGAGCTCCAACAGCAACATTAAACGGTGATATGAAGGGTGGTTTACCAATTGAAGCCTTTTCTGCTGTTCAAGAACTCTTCAATGGAGCTGACTGGATCGAAAGCAGTGATGATGCTGCCTATTGGTTACTCAAAGAATTCTCAGCAAACTCACTGCAGGAGAAGTTTCAAAAGCTTATTCTCAATGACATGAAAGAGCTCTCTAAGATGCAAGCTAAAGTTGGTCTGCAGATGCCACTGATGTCTCCACTTGATTCTGATGAAGAAAAATACTCTGTGGCTTCCGATTCCATATCTTCTGTTGATCATGAGAAAGTTCAGCTTGGTGGAAACTCATCTGATTCAGAGAACATCGATCGCGATCTTACTACTGAAGATTCTGAATCCACTGGTATAGCTTCTCACACAAACCAGTTTCTGCATTGGAACTTCATGTCCAAGTTATACGGTTGATACAAGGTTCCCTTTAGATGAAACATTGCTCTCTGTTGCCGTGCACCATGCCCTATACAACCCAGAACCCCATCACTGTCCTTACCGTTGTTATTTGTCAGTCTGCTGTTAACTATTTTATTTATTACAACTCTGATTATGAACTATCACTATTTTCACAGCTACGCTCTCGCTGAACAACTCACCTCCTCAGCCTGGACCACCTCCGCCTCCAACTCCTGGGATATCTTTGAGCCTATCGCTTTCACCTGTATCCACAACCGGGCAAAGTGAAACAGTAACAGGATCACTACAGGAGCTGCAAAATAAAAGTTTATCATCCTCACAGCCCGCTTCTCCTCCACCGCCACCGCCACCGCCACCGCCGCTGCCAATTGGCAGGAAACCTCACCACCAAGTGGAGGTAAACCTGTTTCCTCCTCACCACCGCCACCGCCGCCGCCACCGCCTCCACCACCTCGGATTGGCAGTGTGGGTACTGCAGTGCCGCCGCCACCGCCACCGCCTCCTCAGACTAGCAGCATAGCTTCTCAGCCTCCGCCACCACCTCCGCCACCACCACCATTGTCTGGGACAACAGCACCATTACCTTTTCAGCAACAGAAAAATGTACGTGCAGCCCCGCCGCCGCCACCGCCACCATCAGCTCATGGATCTAACACAGGCTCCCTCTTCTGGTAAAGCACCTACAACTGCTGGTGCTACTCATTCAAGGGGACCACCTCCTCCACCCCCACCTCCGCCTTCACGAACTGCTGGCCCTGGTGTTGCAGCTCCTCCCCCACCACCACCACCTCCAGGTGCTATTCAAAGAAATCCTCCACCACCACCACCACCACCTCCAGGTGCTACTCAAAGAAATCCTCCAGCTCCACCACCACCTCCAGGTGCTATTCAAAGAAATCCTCCAGCTCCACCACCACCTCCCCTGATGACAGGAAAGAAATCCCCTGCACCACCACCTCCGCCAAAAGCTCCAGGAACTGCACCACCTCCACCGCCCCCGAGCTCAAAGATGTCAAAGGCTCCAGCACCACCTCCTCCATTATTGGGGAGGGGAAGAGGCAACTTGACTGGATCAGCTAAAGGCCGTGGCATTGGATTGGCACAGCAAAGTAATCCTCCCAAAAAGGCTTCACTAAAGCCTCTGCACTGGGTGAAGGTTACTAGAGCGATGCAAGGAAGTCTGTGGGCTGATGCCCAAAAACAAGGAAATCAGGCTAGGTATTTTCTATAAACATATTATAGCATGCCTTCCTATTCATATAATGTCATCACATCACTTTGTGTCTATTGATCTACTATTGACAAGTTTACATTTTTTATACTGTTAGTTTATCAGATATCATATCTGTTATTTGTAGATTTCCTACAAGTGCGCAGCTATTTCTTGATTAATTGATTTGATATTAGTATAAAATGGAAATTGAATTAATAGTAGTATCTGCTATTTTTCATCATTAAATATTTGAATCTTTATCTTTGATTTTTGGCTTGGGGTGGCTTTAAGTTATATAATTTATGAACTGATTACTTTTATACTGTTTGTTAGGGCCCCTGATATCGATTTATCCGAGTTGGAGAGCTTGTTCTCCACTGCAGTTGTAACCAGCTCGAGTGAAAAAGGAGCAACAAGGCGTGGTTCAGCTATTAGCAAGCCAGAAATTGTTCACCTGGTATGAATTCACATTCTATCTTAAGGTCTTCTCAGAACTCCTAAAAGTTCATTTATGCTTCTTATCTGTTGCAAATTCCGCTTAAGTACTACAGAGTATTTTGTGTAGTTTGTTATGGTTCTCATCTACTACTGAAGCAATTGCGTCCTCTCTTTCATAACTTGTCTTTTCTTGTTTGATATAACAGACTTTAGAACTAAGTTGTATTATGCGATGGTCACTTTGTCTTCAGTGAGGACTTTATTAGAGATCAGGTTTTATATATTCCTACATATGCACCTAGCTTAATGATACTAGCCTGTTTGAGGTCTATTAGCGTTATTAACGACAGGCATACCGAAGTACAAGATTCAGATTCTTTAGTGATGTTATGTATGTATCGTACAACCCTATTGCAATCGTTGCTCTCTTAGATATATTCTTTATATTTGTCACCTGGACATCTGGTTATATCTCCTCCATTTAGAAAGAAATTGAGCACTACTACTCTCATAATGCAACATTAACCACAAATTAGTATTGTGTGTCATTTATAATAAAACCTCGTATAGTTATAATATGTTCAAAATCAAATAATATTTACATTTTAAGGGAATTTACATATCATTCTGACAAAGTTTACTGATTTCACGCTTACCGAAACATCACTTTTGTGACCAGTAGTAGTGTTTGTCATGATTCCAATTATTTTCAGTTTTCCTTCCACTTTGGTATGTATTGTTAATATTCGGCGATGCTTAAGATAACGGACTGATTGTTTGTTAGTTTCATTTCAGGTTGACATGCGACGAGCAAATAATTGCGAGATAATGCTTACTAAAATTAAAATGCCGCTACCTGATATGATCGTAAGTTTACTTTCTCGTTCAACCATTATGTGCCTGTAAAGAAAAAAATGGGCAGTCCGGTTTCCCGTTACAACACATCAACAACCTGTTATTGAGTCTACTTACCTTTTTAAGTTTAATGTACCATGATCAATTAATTTCGTACTTGTAGAGAAAATTATAGTGATGTTGCACCTTACATTTCATAAATTCATGAGATTACTGATTGCTTTGCTGACTATTGATTGATGCATGATAGGTTTGTGGTTTGTTGAAATATGAATGCTATAAAATGCTTATGGTACCTTTCACGCTTTTTCGCTCAAAATCTTATCAGCTTCTTTGGCTAAGCTTGTCAATACTGTATTATATTTCTAGATCCGTGTTTTTGTTCATAGGTAATTTTTCGTACCAATGACATTACACACCATTTTAAGTTGGCACTTCCAACAAATCCCTATCAGCTTGGTTCCTTATTTCATACTTCCACTGCTCTTTCTTATCGAATTGATTGTGTTTGGCAGAGTGCAATTTTGGCTTTGGATACTTCTGTTCTTGATAATGACCAAGTGGAAAATCTCATTAAATTTTGTCCTACAAAGGAAGAGATTGAAATGTTGAAGGTGGTTATGTTCCTATCACTCTCTTTTTGCATCTTATGATGTGTATATTTGTCCATTTTACACATAATATTGTTTTTATCTTAAATGGTCTTTTGTTTTTCTTCTCGGAGCTCAGGGTTATAATGGCAACAAAGAAATGCTTGGAAAATGCGAGCAGGTAAGTTAGTGTTTTGGTTGCATACTTTGCGTCCTTTTGTGTATTGATGGAAGTTGTAAACTGTGCTGCAGTTCTTCCTGGAGCTAATGAAAGTTCCACGTGTTGAGGCGAAGCTAAGAGTTTTTGCTTTTAGAATAACTTTCTCACAACAGGTTGAAACCCTTTCCCCTAGTAATATTTCCTGGAATATCATGTCTTCTCCATAGTTTTGCATTCTGTGATTGAGATAACCGACTTTTGGCAGGTCGATGAGCTAAGAACTAATCTAACGACCATAAATGATGCAACGAAGGAGGTAAAGTCATATCCTGTTAACATTTAAGACATGTTATGCCCATGTTTTTACTCATTTAATTGCTGAATTTATGCAGGTCAAAGAGTCTCTGAAATTACGACAGATAATGCAGACCATTCTCACGTTAGGGAATGCACTGAATCAAGGGACAGCACGAGGTACCTAAGGAAGATGCTTCTATGCTCCACCCCTTGAGCTGCACACATCAAGAGTAAATTGAAACCATTTAAACCCTTTGGGTGCTTAAAAATTTGTGTGAATTACACCAAATGGGGTATAGCATGAAAATCAAGTCTCCATCAAATAACTGTAGAAAAGTCGTATGCAATGCCTTTCCTTTGATAGTGTTTCAATTTTCCTAATGCCCTGATATGCTGATTGGTTGTACAGGTTCTGCTGTTGGTTTCAGATTAGACAGCCTTCTTAAACTGTCGGATACCCGAGCTAGAAACAATAAGATGACACTGATGCATTATTTATGCAAGGTAAGCACTTGGCACTGGAAATTGTTATAAATGTGCTACATTCACATGCTAAATCCTTCAATGTTCTATCTGTCAAATATATGTTACATAAGGTAAGGCACAACGAAAGTTGTTTAGAATGTAATATATGCAGTAACTTCAGTGACCTGAGTATCTAGCTTAGCTTCTGATTATATCTACTATGCATGCAAAGATCATTCAGCTGCATTATGCCTGTTATTCTGTCACCATTTTTACTTTGTTTCCATGCTAATTTATTCTGTGACACGCTTAGCTTCTTGCTGAGAAACTGCCCGAGCTTCTTGATTTTGACAAAGATCTAATTCATTTGGAAGCGGCTTCTAAGGTATGAAAGTCACATCAAGTATGTTGCGGAACAACTGAACCTTTGAATCCTCACAGATCCAATTGAAGTTGCTCGCAGAAGAAATGCAAGCAATAAACAAGGGTCTTGAGAAGGTGGAGCAGGAACTAGCTGCTTCAGAAAATGATGGTGCAATTTCTATTGGCTTTCGTAAGGTTAGAAATCTCCTTCTGCAGTTGTTTGCTGGCCAGATGACGGTCCCTAGATCTTTGAATGTGCACTCGATTTCCTGTACTTTACTTCCGCTTCTTCACAACCCTGCCACCCCACGGGAAAAGCAATGAAGAAGATGTCCAGTGATAACCAACTGAGGGATGTAGTTCCTTTTGAATTCAAACCTGTTATGCTAGTTTATTGCAGGAGAGGCTTCCCGAATCGGGATGTAATTGCTAGGAGCTACTTATGGTAGTCGTTTAGCTAAGTTGTGGTTCATCCTCCCCCCAGCCTTGCCATTTCTAGAGATCTGGTGGTAAGCTGGGGGTGGTGCCACTTTTGCTTTTCTATTTTCACAGTCCAAACTTTGTACCTGTACTCATGGACCCCCGTCTTCGGATGGGGGTGGGTAATCTCATTTCGAAAAAAACAACCCTGCCACCCCAAGGGCTCAAAACCTTATGGGTGATATTTGAGCATTTGTCTTCTTTTTTTCCCTGATATATAATTTTATTTCCTAAAAGTGCATGTACATAGTGTCAATATTCTACCTTTACAGATAGCTCATAAATATATGATTATATTTGCATGTGCAGTTGGTGAAAATAATAATTATTTTTTTTCAACTGAACTGAGCTCGGATTCTTTTACAGGCCTTAAAAAGCTTTCTTGACGCAGCAGAAGCTGAGGTTAGGTCCCTCATTTCCTTGTATGCTGAAGTGGTGAGTCCCTGCCATAATATGTTTTCCCATATTTCTTGTTTCCAATATCGATTTTCATAGTTTTGATCTTGCAGGGAAGAAATGCTGATTCCCTAGCTCAGTATTTTGGTGAGGATCCTGCACGCTGCCCTTTCGAGCAAGGTATGTTGCAGCCTTTTTTGTATTCCAATATTTGACTCGTCACCGTGATGGAAGCCTAAAAAAACTCAGTGAAATGTTTTGAGCAGAATGTCAGGATAATTATCTTTTGAGTCATCTTGATTTCCTCACCATAGGCTGTAGGTCAATCACATCTTTTCAGCCCCTGAGGAAGTTCCTCCAGTAATTATGGCTTCTTTGTGCAAACTGTAACACTGTCAAAGTTGCTAACTTGTTATTATTAGCAATTGCCTAGCAACTTGATTGACCTGGTTGCCTGTGCCCCTTCATTTCTGTGTCTCGTTGAAGATACTTCATCCGATTGACACTTATTTTCTTCACAGCTGTGTGTAGCTATGATATTTACCTGACCAGCTATTATTATTTTATTTTCAGTGACATCAATTTTGGTTATTTTCGTGAACATGTTCAAAAAATCACGTGATGAGAATGCTCGAAATGCGGAGGCTGAGAAAAAGAAACTGGAAAAGGAAAGGGAAAAGGCAAGTGCTTCTGGTAAATGAGGCATGACGATTATTGCTGTGCCAAAGTTCCATCTTCGTGAAGCCAGACAGTTACAAGGACCTGCGTACTCCAAAACCTGCATTCAGCT
This sequence comes from Eragrostis tef, assembly GCA_000970635.1. Taxonomy (NCBI): domain Eukaryota; kingdom Viridiplantae; phylum Streptophyta; class Magnoliopsida; order Poales; family Poaceae; genus Eragrostis; species Eragrostis tef. Next base: position 145,746 of record LAPY01000180.1, read on the forward strand.
CAGTATCTGCAGAGGTGTAGTGTGAGGAGCTCGCTAGCCGGACACCATCCGTTGAAAGGTATGCCCTTGTCTGCATTCCTTATGCATCACCAAATATATTTTAGTGATTGCTGTCTGTACAAATATCCTGTTTGAATTCCAGCACAAAAATGCACACTTGTATGTAAAAGTTGCCTCCTTATCCATACTGAATTCAGAACTCGTGGCATTTTACACTCATGTTCTCTTTTTTTTTTGTGTGTGTGTGTGCAGGTTGCATTGTGAATTCCAAGTTTTTTTTTGTGGGAATTTCCATGCTTTATCTCCAGTATGAATTTATGGACAGACGACCGAAGAAATATAGGGACGCACGGCTGCTGGGAATCTTAATTTTGTAGCTTTCATGTAAATATAGTAGTTACTGGGATATACTTGTAGATAGAATTAGCCCTAGCTGGAAGGAAACAAACAACACGAGTGTTGTTTTGTTTTTTTTGGGAAATATGATCACGAGTGTTGTACAAGGTTACTGCACTCTCAAGAAACAATCAGAACCATTATACACCTGAATCCTTCACTTCATACTATTATGCGGTGCAATAGATGGAGCTCATTTCACTGTTTACATACTAATAAGAAGTGCAATGTCTTGCTTGCTCTTCACAACAACTGCATATTGTTTATTCACCTGTTCGTTCATTCACCAACAGTTTTATTGCGTCAAATCTCTTCTCACTTGGATTGTAGTAGAAGCCATGGCAAATTTCTTGTGTAGATGGAGCTCATCATCTCCTGAGTCCCAGGAAGCTGAGGACGAAGCCGAAGTAGTCGAAGCGGTAGAGGTGGCGCATCAGGTTGATCTTGCGCTCGTTCCAGGGCGGGTACCTGAGCGTCAGCTCGATGAGGTAGCCCCGCTTCATGACCGCCTTCTTGTGGCTGAACATCTCGAACGAGTACTTGCCGTGGTACTGCCCGAACCCGCTCTGCCCCACGCCGCCAAACGGGAGCGCGTCGATCGCGTACTGCAAACCAAGCATCCACCGTCAGGGGCGAGAAAATTTCTTCATGCAATCGTGCGCAGATTTAGTAGGAAAAGCCCCACGCCGCCGAACGGGAGCGCGTCGATCGCGTACTGCAAACCAAGCATCAACCGTCAGAAAGGAGGAAAAAAAAACACGATTATGAATTTCTTCTTGCGCGCATTTATTTAGCAGGAAAACCGCGGTTTTGATGCCACCGTGTTCGTACTTGCACGAGTGCGTCGTTGAAGACGACGGTCCCCGACGACGTCTCCTCCACGATCCGGCGCCGAAGCGCGGCGTTGCCGGTGAACGCGTAGATGGCGAGCGGCTTGGGCATGGCTCGCACAATGTCGACGCTGTCCTCGATCTTCTTGAGCTGTAATTTAGCCAGACGCAGCGTTTCAGTTTCAGTGGAGATGTGCAGACGGGACCAGCGACAACGTGTTAATAGGGTGTGTACCGTGATGATAGGGAGCAGGGGGCCGAATATCTCCTCCGTCATGATCGCGGAGTCGAGCGGTGGGTTCAGCAGTATCGTGGGCTCGATGTACCTGAGCCAGAAGATACTAGCTGTCAGCTTGTTGTCCTCACGCAAGAAGATACAGTTCTAGCACAGTTGAGAAATGTTCGGAAGTCAGAGCTCACAAGTTCTTGGCGTCCATGGAGCCGCCGTGCAGGACGGACGGCGCCACTGCCTTGTCTTTGAGAAGGTTGCTCAGCCTCTCGAAGTGGCGCGGGTTCACGATCCGCGCCATGTGGTCCGGGTCGGAGAAGAACCTCTTGAGCGTCGACTTGAGCACCTTGAGCTTCAAAACCCACACGACGCACGCACGTCAGAAGCGTTCTTTAGGCGTCAAGCAAGAGCCAGTCGATGCGGCGGTGCAGACTCCGCGCGGGAAACGTGCGTGTCTCACTCACCAGGATGGGCAGGAAGCGCTCCTCGACGAGCACGTAGTCGATGGCGAGGCAGGCCTGGCCGGCGCAGGAGGACCACTTGGCCCCGATGATGCGGTTCACGGCGATCTGCAGCTCCCGCGCGCTGTCCATCATGTCGAAGATGCAGGGGCACTTGCCGCCCAGCTCCAGCGCCACGGGCGTCAGGTGCCTGGACGCCGCGGCCATCACGGCGCGCCCGATGCGCGGGCTCCCTGCGCAGGCAGCGAAAGGAAAAACCATCGTGCACGTGAGCGCGTCGAACATTTCGTTATTCCAGCCAACGTTGTACTCCGCGTTGCGTACCGGTGAAGAGGACCTTGTCCCATCGGTGCTCCATGAGCTGCTCCCCGACCTCGGGCCCGCCCTGGACGACCTTCACGGCCGAGGCGTCCACGTACCTCCCGATGTTGTCGCCGATGAACTTGGCGGTGCACGGCGACAGCTCCGACGGCTTCACGGCCACGGCGTTCCCGGCCGCGATGGCCCCGATCAGCGGCTCCAGCGATAGACCTGTGCGCGTTCGCAGCATCAGTTAAGCAAAACACATGACTCGATCAGCACGTGAGTACTCCTACACCGCATGATCCTCATTCCAGGTCCACAGCTGCCTAGTCCGGTGATAAACGTGCCGCGCGCATCCCATAGGGGGGGAGCAGCAACAGCAGCAGTGCGGCTTCTGAAAGTGGGGGGCCGCCGCGAGCGCGCTGATACGTCAATGCACGCTCTGCGTCATCGATGCTGCAAACGCGCTGTCGCTCTGCGTGTGGCTGAACCAGTGTTTGGTGCACCCGCATTGAAAGTACGCCGCTAGACTGGCCGGATTGATTGGCAGGAATCACACCCCCACACGATGGCACATGGTGCCTTTGAAGTTTCTTGTCCCTCTTCTTTTCAAATCCGGTAGGAGTAGTACACACTACGAGCAGAACTCTAGTGACGGCTCGGCTGGTCCTAACTGTAATCGATGCCTACTACGGCTAGATTTTTGCTCGTACGCATACACGGTGCACAGTACTTTTATCACGGACGAATTAATCTTGGTGGTGCTAATGTCTCTAACATTATGCCATCTGAAAGAAACTCGTGGCATCCGGTTTGCTCTACAATAACCTGTGTTTTCGCACATTACACAGTAACGTGTGTTTTCACGGTGCGATTTAGCTGGCGTTGTCTGGTGGGGAGGACCTAGGCTCTATCCGCTCTACTGCTCCACGCCAGTCGTTTCGATCGACCGAAAATGAACTGCACCATGCTGTCCTAAGAAGATTCTTCAGTGGCCACTGATGCCTAATGGTCTCACCATTAATTTGACAGCTCCCGAGTTGGCGAGTTGTACCTCAAGCAGTATCATGTCACGGAAGGAGTGGAACAACGCCATGAAGGCGAAGAATATCGCGAGATTGCTTTGGGGGGCGCAAGCTCCCGACTCAGAACAGACTGATTAGCCCCATGCAGGCATAGGATATGGACAGTTCTTTAAACTGGTGATGCGGTGCATGTGTTCTGAGCCGTCGAATGGTGGTCCAACCGCTACGAAGACAGGTACGAGTAGGACAGCGTCACGTTGCGTGGACACATGCGATTCGAGAGGAAAACGAAACGAGCGTGGACCTACTATTAGTAAAGCGGCCATGTGGTTAGTCTCCATCAACACGGACTGTGAGGGTGACAATCCGAGTCATCGCGATCAAGCCTATTAACTGAAGCACAGCAGACAGCGCATACTACGTACAGAGAATTAGGAGACCAGTGGGGAGCACAAACATGCTCACTAAAGAAGCGTTTACTACGCCAACTAAATCTCGTACTCGTTTTTGCGATGCTCATAGACGAAGATGTTTAGTAAAAGCAAAGGGGCCAGTTTTTTTTTTTTTTTTTTTTTTTTTTTTTTTT
>LAPY01000180.1:188477-200523 GCA_000970635.1 Eragrostis tef
GCATACCTTATCCATTTACTTCTTAAGTTGTTTGTCAGTTATTTGAGTGAATTTACACGCTATGGATTCAGTGTTTTCTACAAAGCTCGGTTTTGCTTTATCGTAATAATTTATTTATTTTTACTTACTGAGACATGTATTTCATCCTATTAAATTAAGTGGTCCGATTCTTCCATGGGAAACTCATTTCATGCAGTATAGACATACAGACTGAACATTTTGTAAATAAAAGTCATCATGAGATATTTCAAATCTTTTTGCACCTTTCTTGGAAAACTCTTAAGAACTGTTTTTGTGTCCAATCAATTTATATGGTTCCTCACATGTTGAAAGGTTCCTCTGTTTTAATCCTAAGGAAGGATTTTTTTTCTAATATATAAACTATGTGTTGGGCCATAGCAAATTATTAACCTCTTTTTAATTATTTTATCAATGTCTTAACTCAATTTTTTATACTACTGCCCCGAATGAAGAGGTATCATTAGATTGTCAAATGCTTTTACTTAAAAGTACTTTACTATTACAAAGATAAAGACAAAGCATTGTGATACATATAAAGATAAGCATTGTGATACTTACCAGACACAATCTATACGTATTTGTACTTTAATTTTACAAAGAAATGTTTGCACATTAGGTGAGATCTATGTGTTTTCTTTATTTTCTCACTACTATTTAAATGAGGCACTTTTTATATTGTTGAATAATATAGCATTCTATTTACAACTCATTTTTTAAGTTCATTTGCAACACCTTGACTTTGAGCTTACACTCAAGTTTAATCCTTGAAATCCATGATTTGGCATTCACAGTGGAAGCATGTTCTATATGAAAGTAGTAACCAAATGACAATATAGTGTCTATTGTGAATCAGAATACTACTTACTCCAGTTAAATTTTAAAAATATAATAGTGTTATATTGCCAACTTATCGAATGGAGTAGAAAGAAATAATAATAAGGGGGTGAATGGGATGTAACACTTCAGGGCATGAATGAATTAGAATTGCAAAATTTGATGAATTTGTTAAGAGGTTGTATATAATTTAGTTATTTCTAACACGTGAAACATTTCCGACCAGATCAAAATATGATAAAAGACATTTCGAAATATTAATACTGATTGACATAGCCATGCCTCGCATATTTCTAGCCCGTGCAAATGCACGGGATGATGGCTACTGCAAGCTAAGTCAGCATATATCTTCAGTTAAACCGCCACAGGAGAGGAGACCCGGCTCCACGCTGTAGCGTGTTACTCCTACTGTTAGTGTTCATTAATCTGGCAGGATACGCGTATCTCCTTGTTTCCTCTTTTCTTTTCTTCAGAACCGTATCTGGCAAGATCTAGACGATCGAGCTACAGGAGCGTCACGGCATGGCTGGCCAGGTTAGACAATAACAATACAGTTGCATGAACCCTTTCTCGGATGGGCCAATAATTCTGCTGCGGCGGCTGTAAAATCGGTGGCGGGGTGGAGAGCGTATCCTTGTTCTAAAAGGATCGGAGGGAATTAAACAGACGAGAATAATACCCCGTGCCGTCGCAAGAGGTTGGAGGACACAGGTCCCAGCGCGACGACGTGGACAATTGCGATGAGGTGGATGACGCGGCAGTACAACGTGGTTGGTGTGGGCCGGCACGTACCTGTAGGCCCATGCATGGAGAGGGGTAAAGCGGTCATTTTCTTATTTACTTTACGCGTGTACACTCCGTGGACGTATCAGGCCGAACAAAGTCGGCAAATTTACCCCAAAAAAATCCACCTTTCTACGTACATGTACGTATCCGCTTTTAGGGAAGCGTACAGCTGCGCCAGCGTCAGGTAGTATACAATAATACGGTAAAACACCCGCTCCAGGCCCACTGCAAAGTCGCCTTCCGTTTTCCAGATTCCGTAAGAAACGTCTAAGTCGCAGCGTTCACATGTCAACAATTCAATCATGTTTACAAATCTGTCACGTATCAATTTTGCTGTACTTTGTGTCTATCCTTCAAATACGATGTGTACAAGCACGCCCTGGCTCATGCCTAATATGCCATATATCAACCATTCAAAGGCGTACGTATAAATAAAAGACTTTGGTGAACAGCAGTACTGTACATGTAGATAGATGCTTGTTTGATTGGAAATCTTAGACCTAGCTAGCAGCTTGATAACTTTCGAAGCTTGTGCAGCTTAATAAGGGGAAACACTAACCACGACTGGTAACTCAGCTGATGTGTGGCGTCACGATATAATTATTTGACTGAACATATCGATTTCATACGGTAGATAGCGTGTGCTATTCGCTGTATACATATCGATCACTTAATTATTTTTGTTTTTTGCGATACCTACCGAGCAGACACTCTAATCGAAATTTGATTGGTTGACCATACCTACCGAGCATACGCTCTAGTCGAAATTTCGGACGCCCATTACAAATTATGGGGCTACATCGATTTAGCAGAAATATAAGGATGAGGGAAAATTAAGGGCCAGGGAAGACAGTGTTGCTTGTCCGCTTAGCTAAAACGATGTTGTTGGTGCTGTGATGACTCAACCTTGTTGCACCACTGTCCATCTAACAATCATGCATGTTTTGCTTTTCCATTATCTGAGTTATGCTCCACCAATTTTCAGCGTGCGCAAAAAGGAGCCTGCCAAACCGCCCTTCAAATTTGCATATTCTCATTTTGTTAAGAAGGAGAGAAATACTTTACAGTTAATAAGTACTAGTCGGTTCAAGTTTGTCCCATTTCAAGGTTATATATTCAAGGCGCCATATTTTGACTAAAATATTCAATATTCAAATCTGATATCTTTATTTGGGTAATGCATATCAACCTGATGTAGAATAATTGTTCTTTGAGAGAGCCATTGCATACTATCATCAGCTGGTAAATCGCTTCAGGCGGACAATCATCACGGATTTAATTTCCCTGTTGCTCTATCCCTAGTACATTTGCTTGTCGGTTGACTGATGGAATAGTTATTTATGTTGATTTTATGTATCTTCCTGTTGGTTTGCTGTCGTGAAGGGCGTTTCAAAAAAAAATTACAGAGGATATTTTAGTTTCAGTAGTGTAGTTCCATTACTGAAAGTAGCTGAAATGGAGGGACTCTTCCGAACTGAAACAGGCATTGGACTTTGAAGTAAGGGGTTGTTTGCGTAAAGGCATTTAGCATTTAGAAAATCTTTCAGAACCAAACGCATTGTAAAGCAACGATAGGAAATGTGGTGATTCTTCCAAATGCATTCAAAAATACTTTTATGAAATGTCCAGTTTTCTTCTATCCACGTTTCGATCTGTTGGTTAGAAATCTAAGATCCCTACTCGCCAGAAAGGAACAGTACATAACTGAGGGGGAACATACCCATAGGCAGCCCACATGCATCTTGCAATCCACGCATATTTACTTTAATCAAGCCACGAGAGGGTACAACGCAAGAAATCGATCTACACTAAAGTAACAAACACTGCGTGTCAAGGTTGGCGTGGAGCATGCACGCCCTGCAGCACATTCTGGCTGCCAGCCAACCCATCATCATTAACCCCGGATCCTGTGTCTGCTACTGATCGAGTATTCTGTTACTGGTATAGCTCGATAACCCAATCATAAGCCGTTGATCATCGCCAAAGCAAAGCAAGCAAAATAAGAAAAAAAAAATAAAGAGGAAGGGCCATTTGCGTGTGTGTTGGTGCGGAATCTAATCGTCCAGGTGGGCGCACAACCTCCTGCGCGCGGTGTTTCGGTGATTGCGCAGGGTGATGATCCATGTCAACTCGCGGTGGCAATGATTGATGACGCCCGGTCCTGAGGGAGTGAGGGCATTATAAAAGTGGACCTCCGAGCAGACAAATGGTGGGCGATTGGCCATGGATAATGCGCCAACGAGTTAAACAAAAGCACGTTAACTACCAACCGAGCTAACTCGGCATGCTGGTTTTCTCTGAATCCAACCTTGCTTCATTCTGTTGAAATGCCTGTACACACGCACCACGGCGTTTTGATCTCAGCTTGAAGAGCTGAGCATGCAGTTCGCATGGCCCCTGCCGTTGGCTAGACGCGCACGCGACATCTATATTCGAGCAAGCAGGCAGAATTGATGATCCTAGTTGCTGGATACAAGCATTTCTAAGTTGGTCATTTCGTCTCATTTTTCCAATCACTACCCGAAACCAGCAGATAACTGACGGCCAAATACACATCATGTCATCATCACATCATGTCGCATCACGACCAGAAAACAGCAGATAACTGACGGCCAAATACACATCATGTAGTATATCTGAATGCTAATACAATCAGATTAGGTTTTGACATTTCAACTTGGTAGTTGAAGGGTATTAATACTTGGGTAGAAGGCAATAAAGTAAGTTTTATAAGAACAAAAGTCCGCCCTACGGATAGTACAATGGGAACCACTGAAATTTTTGTTTTCTCCTGCATCTGATCGTAGAGATCAACCTCATCCCGTCAGTAAAAAGATAGGATCAGCCCATCCGTTCCAATCATGCTAACTCTCCAAATCCATCCCCACTTTGTACCAACAAGTGAGAACAAAACTAGTAGTCTAATTATTTTCAGATAAATGGCGCATATTTTTTTTGCCAAAAAAATAAAGGTGCAATCAGCAATAAAGCGAGTCCTATAAATTTCCTGCCAACCAAATTAAAACACTTTTAGTTTCAGTAGATGCCGTATGATTCCACGAGTGAACAGTTAGAACGTAGCTGTCATGTTTAGCTGAAATGGTGCAGAAAGACAGTTCGTGACGCTCAACTTACCAGCTGTAAGCCTGTAACAGCGATGTGGACAATCATGGACGAATGATGGGAACTTCTATAATCGAATTCTTGCGGCGACTAGCTTGTCTGAAACGTCTAAAATAATCGGTTCGGTTTAGCCGTTAGCTGAGTTAATCAGTTACAGGATACCCAAGATAAAATAAACTAGAGAACCATGCCTAGCATGATGCTGATTATTCTCCAAACAATTATTACGTACGATCCGATGATTCACCAGCATATGTAAATACCTTTTTTAGCAGCAAAGTCAAGCACCTTGTTCATGTAGACGTACGTGGTCCCGTTTCAGTTCAGTCACAGAAATATGATGACGGCACTTTCCCCGCTACTGCACGGCTCTTTTCATCCAGCGAGAATTTCGGAATGCCTGCTATCGCTTTTCTTCCGAGTTCTTCTCTTTTTCTTTTTTCTCAGTACGTTTGTTATGATCCAGTAATCATTTCGCATATCTTGGTTATGTAGAAGTCAACGGCGTGGACTAGAATCAGCCATTTTTTTTTTTCTCTTTCCGCTGTATTTTGAGGAAATCCTCGTGCCACGATATTTCCCTACAAGTTCCAAATTCTGCAGCCAGAGCAAAGTAATAAAGCTCGAAACTTTTGTCAATGGAGTACACCAGTATTGTCTTCGCTTGGTCTCGATGAGGGTGATACGTACTGGGCGCAATTACAGTTTGAGCTTCACTTTTCAAAAGAGTCGATTTCACAAGACCCGGAGTATTATTTTTTTTGAAGAAAACTGGAGGGCAGAGCCCTACAGCGATTTATTGAAAATCAAAAGCCAGAGTACAAAGTATTTACAGAAAGCTAGAAAGCAAAAGCTAAAGAAAACGAAGAAAATTAAATATGGCTGTGATATTAGAAATGCCGAGTGAACGAATGTCCGATACCGCGATTACAATGCTCTGGCCTTGCAGAATTGGAAGCCCGAGTGCGACGGTAATACGGGGACCATGCATGAACGCAAAGTGTGCCCTGGAAGTTACGGGCTCCATGATCCAGTGCGTGCCAACAAGAGAGGGCGCTGGGCCACCTCCGCCTCCAGTCTGTGGCGCGCGCGACGTCGCTCCAGTGCAGCCTCCTCTCTCCTTGGATGCGTCGCGCCATCTCCGATCTCGCCGGTCGGGGACCAGTACTCGACCCCAGAGCGCTGCTGGTCTTTTTCTTTTCTCTTTTCGCTCTCGTTCGGTTCCTCGATCGACCCCTTCTTTGTTTACGCGCTGACAGATCGCATCTGGACTGGATGTCTAGAACTAGAAGCCAACCCTGCGGATAGTTTAACCGTCACCTGGCTCCGATCCCCTAGTCTAATCCCTGGTCCGTGACGCGTCGCGGAAAGCGCTTTTTCGAAAGGACGGCGCCCGCCCCTCGGTGTTTAGATCGATCGGCGACGCACGAACACCACATCGATAGCGCACCGGCACCGCCGCGCATGTTACCCCTGTTCCCCGCGACTGGATAGGTAGAGTTCCCCGCGACTGGATAGCTAGCTGGCTACTTAGCTCGTACTACGACCTTGTCGTCCCTTTCTAGCATGCGCGGCGCTTACCTGAACCGGCCCCCGGGACAGTGCGGTTGGTTTCGGCTGTGATGCGTCGCTTCACGCATGGCGAATATGACATTGATCTGAGCGGAGCCCCTCTCTCTCTCTCTCTCTCTCCCGCGGGACATGGAGAAAGAGGGACACACCGCGGGCGGTCGAGTCCCGTGGTGCGCGCGAGTCGAGCACGGCGCGAACGGGCAGACAACAGTACCGCGGAATAAAGCCGCCGGGACCTCTAACCCTCCTCGCTCACAGTCTCATGTAGTCATGTGCGCCTCGATTCGATGCTCACCTCCTCGTGCGCGCGGGCCGCGCTCTCCTGCTAGCTTAGCATAGAGCTCCCTTTCCACCGATCACCTCTCCCCCCAGGCCCGGCGTAGGTAGTAGGCGTTACCAAACCCCGCGCGGGGAAAGCATGCCCAATTCGACCGTTGGCGCGCAACATTATTCGAGTGGAGCAACAAGCAAGCGCGCCAGCGTCTGGCCAGCCTTGGCTCGTTTCGGCAAAGGCCAAAGGGTGTTCGATCGACGCGCCGCGCCGCGCCGCGCCGCGCGTCCGGGCATTCTCCGGTGGACGAAACCGACTCGGTTCAGGGACCAGGAGGGCGTGGCGCGAGGCGAGACAGGCCGCGACAGTGTCCCCATCGGGCGTTAGATGCGCTGCTCACTGGCAAACCGAAGGTGACAGAGCACTGATCCGATCGTGCGCGCCCCACCGCTCCACGCCAAGCGAGACCGATGCCCACTGATCGATGCATGCGGCCGTTCATTCACTCACCTCTCCTCCCGATATATCAGGCGACGGAGGCAGGCAGCTAGGCCAGCCAGTTACGTGACGCGAGACCAGCCCGCGCACACGTTCGGCGTGTGTGTGCCCCCCGGCCGGGCGGTACGGCGCGTCCGTGAAGGCGTCGAACCAACCAGCGTTACCGACACGGACACACGAACAGTGATCCATCCGCCCGTGCGTCCACGCGCGTCACTCCACAGGGTAAGATGAGCTGGAGTCACTGTTCACGCGAGCCGCACATGCCGGCGTGCCGCGGCCGGTCGGCACCGGTACGTCCTTGAGGAGGCGGCGACCGCGCGCACACACAGGAGTGTTAGCTAGCTGCGCATATGGGGGACTGAAGTGAATGGCTTATTAATCAACAGTCCCATCCACCACCATCACAGGCGAATCTAACACGATTCCATCGATCAAAACGATCGATCCGTACGTCCAGGGATGTGGCCATGTGCTCGTCACCTGCGGGTGCATGCGGTTGGCTGCTCAGCAGGCCGCTAATTGTACTGCAGTATCTAGCGAACGATGTCGACCGAGGCACGGATCATCAGACTCGATCAGATGGAAGGAACGTACGTGCCGAGTGATACGGCACCACGACGCGCCCATCTCCCCGCGTCTGTGTACGTACGGGCGAGGGTTGGTTCGTTGGCTGCAACTGTCAACCTCCGCACAAATAAGCTGCAACTGATATATCGCTAAGCTCTGGCTGGCAGGCAGCCGTGTGCCCCGTCCGGCGCGCGCGTGACTGCCGTTACGGCCGCGCCGACAATGTAGAGGAGGTAGAGAGCTGAGCTGACCTTTCCCAGGCGCGTGGATGTCCAGCCGAGAGCCAGGGGCCGATGACGACGCGACGCCACGTCGGGGGTCCACACACAACATGCGTGCCGTGCCCTGCTGTGTTCGGTGCCTGCTTTGCGGCCGCGGACTACTCGCGGGCGGCACGTGAAATGGATGGCGATCTCGGCAGGATCGGGCAGGCGCACGCAGGTCCTCCCTTCAATGTGCAATCCTCTCTCTCACCGCGGTCGCGGGCGGCGGGAAATGTAGGCGCGCGGCGGCCCCGCCTCGGATCCGATCACCTCTCGTCGAGGGTTGTACTCGCGCTCCAATCGTCAGGCGGTCACGGATGCAGCTCGCTCGGCGCACGTCGAGGGGACCGTGGCCGGAGCACGGAGCACGGCATGATGATTAGTAGATCCAGTCACCGGGGCAGCGTCCGGATCTGACAGCCAGGATTTGCAAGCGAACGGATCGAGCTTCACTGGACGACGAGGTGCCAGTGGATGCGCCGCCTCCCCGCCTGCCCGCCTCCCTGCAGGTTTGACACCCCGTCCACGTTCGCGTTTCGGCGTGAGATCGGAGGACGTTTTCTGGTGTGACTTGAACGTAACGTGACGGATCATTCGCACGTTCCCCGTCCGATCTGTAGCTCTCGGCGGGGCCCGTCCCGGGGAGTCACGCCGTGCACCGAATTTACTCGCGCTCCAATCGTCAGGCAGTCACGGAGGCAGCTCGGCGAGCACGGGGCACGGCATGATGATGAGATCCAATCACCGGACCGGGGCAGCGTCCGGATCTGACAGCCAGGATCTGCAAGCGAACGGATCGAGCTTCACTGGACGGAGGTGCCAGTGGATGTAGCTGCCTGCCTGCAGATTTGACACCTCGTCCACGTTCGCGTTTCGGCGTGAGACCGGAGGACGTTTTCTGGTGTGATTTACACACAACGTGACGGATCATTCGTACGTTCCCAGTCCGATCTGTAGCTCTGGGCGGGCCCCGCCCCGCCCCCGCCAGTCCATTCCCGGCGAGTCACGCCGTGCACGGCGGCAACTTGGAGAGAGCATCGATCTGGTTGGAGGCGCGACATGGTCGCTGCATCTGCAGGTAACTGCAGATCTGTGGATCAGGATAAATATATAAAAAGGGGCCCATGACCCGGCCATGACACCGGGAGTGGCAGTTGCAGCGGCCTGTCTGAAAATGCCTGAAACCAAGGTACTTTGCTGGCTCCGCTAGTATAACATATTGCAGTTTCAGTACCATGATTGATCGATTGCAGTTTCATCAGCAATCTAATCTCACTGATACCTGAAGCAAACGCCTTTTAAGGTCGGCGGGGGACGGCCGTGAGCGTGGGCAGGCAGGCAAGCAGGCACGGCGCCGATCGAGTGGATCGCATGTTCCTCGACGTACGCCGCGCGCGTCGCGTCCAGAATGTTTTGCGGCGGAAAGGCGCTCCCCGTGCCAGTTCCTTTCTTTCGTGGTTTCTGCTGCATGCAGAGCGGCACTGGCGGGTAAAGGAATGGAAGGATTTTCTTTCGCCGATCCAACTCAAAGGAAAGGATGCCCCATGAAAGCTTCCCGGCCTGCTGATAGAGTGATATCTCCGAGAATCTTTGCTTTTCTGGTTCTATTCTGTAGGTGGGGATCAAAGTAATGCGTGTGGGGGGCTCGTACTGACAAAACGCTTTGGCCCAGGGAAAACGACCTCCCGGTCGTGATTTATACGCAGCACCTACTGGAAAAACATACAGTCACGTTCACGGGCGCTGCTGCCGCAAGATGCAGAGACCGTGGTTTCATTTCAGGATGGTTCTGACAGCGAGATCAAATGTAGTGAAGGGTTTTCTCTGTATTGTTCCATTTCCATTGCGGGGTACCGTTACTGACAGATAGTTGCACCAACTGCTCGGCAGGAAGATATACAGGCACTGCTTTTTTCTGCAAGTGCGAAGGAAACTAGGAAAGCTGATAAGCTTTGTACTGAAAAGCTACAGGAGCTAGAGAAAAGGAAGGGGACAAGCTTGGATGCTTTAGGCCTTTGAGCAGGCTTCTGACACAAGAAGAATCCGTTTCATTTGTGGCACCACGACTCGTAGCTCACGACTCATGATCCAGTACCAAAAAAAGGATTTGCTTTGGGTAATAGAGATGATGACAGAGAGATGATGCCTTCAGCATTACAGCCCAAACATAGCCTGTGCCTAAGAGGCCGGTAATCTTCGTTTTGTTTTTCCTTTTGAGGTGGCCGGTGATTGTTGGAAAGCCCATGTCTTGCACAGGCCTATTTGCAATTGGTGTGTCCCCAAATTGTACGAAACAAGGCCCAACATCATCCCGTAGGCACATTTTTCAGACCACTATATTGAGGGCAATAATCTCCCCTAAAAAATTGTTGAGGGCATACTCTGCAACTCTTTTGTTTAAATAAAAATCTATACAACTCTTTCGAGTGTTGCAATGCAAATATATTTTTTATTTTATAAAATATATTTTAATATTTTAACCTTTTGCATCGACCATCATATAGTTGTTTCTTATTATTACAAACCACAAATTCATCGAAGACTCACGAAAGGTAGCATATTATTTTTAAACAAACCATTGTCTTCAAATACTAAGATCGCATTCTACTGCTAAGACGTCAACCATGTCTGACGAAAATGTTCATGACTATCTAATGCAAATCTAATTAAAAAGACATGCAAACGCTCGGACTTGCAGTCCTCTGTGGGAAACGAGACTGCAAATACTCATGAGGCTAAGAGTGGATGATAAATATCCTTTGTTGTCTTGTCTGCCATCATAGTCAGCAGTTCCCATTTACAACCTCAGCAAATTAAGTAGACTTTAGTCTCAAATGAAGTATATTGTAGACTACGCTGTACCGCACACAAGAATGTCAAAAGAACTGCTAAAATGGAAAAAATAATGCAAAGGAGAGGACTAGCAATCCAATCATTCCAACAACTTTGATCGACAGAGCTAGCTTCGTCAGTTGCAACCTTGAATAGTTGGATTACTTTACTTTGGTGATAGATAGGATCGGGGGACAAAAGCAAGCACCACGAGATTATATACTATGCTTTCCTAACAACCACCAAAGCAAAAAAATCGTATTCATCATTGCCACCGGTAGCATAATCAACTGCATGGATGGCGCATTGTTCACGAGAGGACGACGAACTTGTCGTTGATAATCCCCTCAGGCGTAGCACGATGTTGGCATGCCCACTGAAGTTGTTCAGAAAACCGCATGTTGCTCACTGATTTGCAACGTACATCAGCAGGTTGTGGCCCAGGAAGTTCTCATTCATGGCTTCTTTACCTATCACCGTCCATTTGCCAAAAGCATCGCCTTACCTTTCAAGGGTCTGTGCCCAGCCTTCTTAGCTAAGTATCGACCGCCCTTTTAGACTGAACTGAGACGAGCCAATTTGGACCGGATCCAAGCTAGTAGGGAGTACGATATATGTATACGTTGATCTTAGAATATCGAACTGTGTTCAGTCAATTCGAGTCACCTTTGATGCTACAATCTATCTAGTCAATCTGATCCGCCCAGCTACGGTGACCACACGACAGTCACAAACTCACAATACTCCTTTCTACGGTAAATTTTACTCCACCGGTCAGTTTCCATCCCATTGGAAACTTCTGCGTTGACAATCTCTTTTGTCCACAGCCAGAAGCCAGAAGCATATTCGACGTCTCAAAGTCTCGAGCATCGTTTTCAGTCTAGTCAAATCTTTGCAGTGGGCGCGAGAGCCGTCGCCAAGCCCCACGAAAACCTACCAAGCCAGCACGTCGCAGTATGGCACAGCACACACGCAGAAATCTTTGCGGCAATGTACTACGTGGCGTCGCGAGACAGAACAGAACCGAGGTGAAGCCGTGAAGCGCGAGTTCGGTAGACCCTTTAAATTTTAGTATTAAATAGAATTTTATTATTTAAAAGTATTAAATAAAATTTAATGATAAAATCTTTTTACAGACGAATACATTTTTGCGAGCCGAATTTAATGAGCCTAATCAATTTATGTTTTGCAAGAGTGATGTTACAGTAATGCTACAATAACCATCGTTTAATCACGGCTTAACTACTCTTATTAGATTCGTCTCGCAATTTAGACA
>LAPY01000180.1:218268-228903 GCA_000970635.1 Eragrostis tef
ACGTCGAGGACGACAAGAGGCACGTCCTCGCCAGGTGCGTGGACATGGAGCCGCCCGAGATGAGCTGCGTGCTCGGCGGGGCGTGCGCGACGCCGGCGGACGTCTCGGTGGAGTCCACCGAGTGCGATGACGGCCACCACCTCGACTACGACGACGGCTTCCTCCCGGACTCCTTCTGCGCCGCCACGCCGGAGCTCTGGGAGCCCTGGCCGCTCGTCGAGTGGAATGCGGTGGCCTGAGACACGGCCGGAGAAAATAGTAGTACAGTACATAGTAGGCTTGTAGCGTGTAACGTGCCTGCATGGTACCATCCTGCTCTCTCGCTCTCGACGGATGAGCGGAGGCGAACTGCACCCGGTTGTGCCAATGACCAATGGGGCCTTGTGTAGTGGGCTTGGGATGAGAGAAGGGATTGCAGTGAGGGGAATCTTGGATGCAACCAGCCAATGGGATTAGTGTTTTCGATGTTGCTAAAAGTAATGGTATTGTTTAGAGACCCCCCATTGGCAGACATGCACCGCCACACAGCTTTGTGCTGCTGCCATTGTGAATTCGAAGTTGGATAATCTAATGGACGAATATTCGAGTGCACATTCATGCTTTGCGTGTTAAGAGTCAACCTTGTGATTCTGTAGGATTCTCAATATTCATCAAGGGAGGCTACTACTGATACTGGAGATTTCAGTGGCTCAAACTTCACCTAGTCATCAGTAGTCAACTCATATGTTAATTTTAAATTATCTCGCAAGGAAAAAAATATAAATACTGAATTTTTACTTATTTTTTATTCATTATCTTTTACATATTTTTCCATTCGTATACTGTTGGTTTGATTCAGACGATACACACTACACATAATTGAGAATTATTTGGGTACCTTTATTTTGCCTCTCTTGACGACTTAGATAGTCGAAACCAAGAAATATGTGGGGCTTGATAAGTACCAATCTCGTCAGTTTCTAATCGTAACAGATGATTCAAATGCTAATTTCAATGAAAATAAAATTAATATTTTTTTGCGTTGCTTAAGGTGGCATGTCAAATAAGATTTCAAATAGTATTTTATTAAACAAATAATGATAGTGCTCTCCTTGGAGTTTTTTTTTTGCCATTACGAGTCGTTCACATACACTATTATTGTCTAGTTTATACAAAGGTATTTTGCACAATTACAGTCCATTCTACAACCTCAGAACATCAATTAATTAGATTTTGAACCAAGTCGCATTTCAAAACCATTTGACCATATTAGAAACTTTTTTAAAAAAGGATACTTCAAGAGTGCCTTATGACAAAAAAAATAATAATAATTTATGTTCAATGAAAAGGAAACAAGGAAAGCTTCCATTTTAAATCATTTTTACATTATTACAATTCTTTAGTGAACATTTCTGCCACTGCAAAGTTCCAGGAGTACTATCTAAACAAAGCTGGACAACCAAACATATGTAGGCCACATTTTCTTACCCAATCAAATATCTACACAACGTTTTCATGTTCTGAACCCTTCAGATCGATCGCTAGAGTCCACAGCAGCTGAAAACGGCCCCGTGAATACGTGATGAAAAACACGTCGACCAGAAAAGCACAATACGTCGTGGACCAGACGACGTCGCCTCGTCGCTGTACAACCCACAGGAGACGAATACGTGCCCAAAACTTTGCTTTTTGGAGCCTTGCAGAAGCAAAACATTCCGCTCCGCAAACAGTGCCGACGTCTTTGTTCTGAAGCTTTGCGAAATGGCGTTCGCTGTGCAGGGCACATCAAGATAAGGAGAAAAGGGATTGGAGACAGGCAGGGAGGCAGCACGGGGAAAGTTCTGGACTCGTGGTTATGGCCCGGAAGAATGGGTGGTCGAAAGGAGTCCTCTTGGGCACTGTCAAGATAGGAACACAAATTTATATAGACAGGGATATAGATATTCTGGAGAATTCAGATGAGCAGATTATTCTGTGGCGTCTGGGATGGCACATACATTTTTTGAGCCGTTTATTGGGGGAAATGGTGCTTTGTCAAATACGTACCTCTGCTTATCTGGCTGTGCTTGTTTATGTTTATGGCGAAACCTGACTAGCTCCGATTGGGACAAAACACGCCGACTTATTTTGGGGATCAATTCGGACGGGGACTAGTCAGGGCATTTTTGTTCGCAACAGTTGTCTATATTTTTGTCCTGTGGCTGGGCTGCTGTTTTCTCTTCCTAATCAACATGACAATTGATGCGCCAGATTTTGATGTTCATGTAGTAAAAGAAGTATTTTTTTAGCGTGATCGAGATTAGTACTTGCAGATAGGATCATAGTTAAGGCGACAATGTCACAATCAGATTCTAGAGTAATTGGCATTTTGCGTGCCAAACGAAGAAAGAATCTCAACGCAGGCGACGTCCAGAGCTTCTTCAAGCAATAAATTACCAGGTCCAAATTAACTCTCAAGTTTGTCTTACCTTGACAAAAAGAAAAATACTTCACAAGACCTATCTCTGCACGTACGTGCATCGGATCATGTGTTTCAGTTTGAAATGGGAACACTCATTCATTTGCAATCTAGCTATGAAGCACGGCACCACTATGCTCTAGCTAGTTAGTTGTTGTTCAAGGGTATATGCGCAGCCAATTCGAACTAGACAAATCATGCACACCGATGTGATGCTAATGGGAAAAGGCTTTATCCCTTCGACCCTGATCGATCAGTGATCAAGGATCCACCAAATCAAAAGCTCTTTCGCCCCTGACAGCGACTTGATCACTCAAACGAAACAAACCAGTCATAGGCAACTAAAGTTGTGACTTGAGAGCGAGAACACTAAGACCTCAATATACACAAAATCTTCTAGAACTGCCGAAAAGACGTAACGGAAAGCTGGGCCTCCTTAACCGTCCAAACGCACCACCGCTTCCGAGCGAGTAATGTGGGGGTGCGCTGATGATTGTTTGGCTGTTGCGCGTTGGCACTACTATACTGCTTTACGGTCCATGGCAGCATCCGGGCACGGTGATTAGACCGTTACTGCTTGCTTTCTGGTGCATGGTGCGCTAAGCTGCTCTGCTGATTTTTGGATCACTAGTGGAAAGATTCGCCGGCAGGCTGCCGCGTGGATGGCTACCCCCGCTTGCTTCGCCCCCACCGCCGTGCTGCGTGAGCCAGAACTCTGGCGCTCGATCGAAAAGCTTGAGGAATCAGCAGAGGTGCTTGCTGCTGCTTTATCCGACGCACGGGGACCGGCCAGAAACGCGCGCACTGCTAGCTCCGGCGATGAGGTGGCTCGGCAGGCACGTCGCCTGTCAGGGACGAGACAGAGGACGCCAAGACGATCGAAAGCTTGGCTTGGCTCGCGCCCGGTGATGATACGAGACGCCGCGCTTGATGCGCAGATGGCAGGCAAGGACACGTCGCTGTTGGATGGCGAACGCCTGCGTGCCGGCCTCACCTCGGACGCGTCGACCGTTTGTTCGCGCGCGCGCGCCACGGAAATACGCTGGTCTCCATGTCCCGCTCGGTCTCCCGCGCCTCGTCATTGTCTCATCCCGGGCGCTGGCCTGTGACGGGCCGAAAACAAGGCGGGCGTACGTCCCATCGCCGGCACAGCTAGTAGCGCGATCGGATGAGCCCGATCGACGCCCGTGTCGTCGGTCCGTGTCCTACCGTCCTGCTTCTGAACTCGGAAGAACAACGGCAGCGGGAGTGGTGGCAGCATTAGCTTGGCTAGCTAGTGCGCGCCGAAAAGACGCGAGGCCGGCCGGTTGGTAAGTGTCGATTCTACGTAAGCCTCGCCCTGTGCTCAAGTCCGAGGTGGCGTCGAGACTCGACTCCCCGCAAGTCGTTATCGAGTCCGGTCGATTGACTGATTGACCAAAACATTAGCATAGTCGCACACTTTAGGAGAAAGCTAAGCCGAGGAGCACAAAGTAGTGAGATGCGTGGAGAATCGGCACATGAGTTGGAAGGTTAGCGTTACCGGAATAAACAAGATATGCAAAAGGGGTTTACACTGATGCGACCCCGCTCCATTACCAGTTTACCAAGTGCTGAAGTGCACAAACACTCTAGCCCCGTCAAGTAGGCTCTAATCTGAGATGCTGCCAATTCCAAGGGCCAACAGAAGCAGCCCGGCCCAAGGTCTACACGGGCTTGTTACTACATAGTAGTATCCACCTAACAGCGCTCTGCCGCTGTCCGGGTTCCGCTCGGCGGCGTCGGCGCTCATGCAGTTTCCGACTGGAGCGCTCATCAGTTGCCGCGCGCGAGAGACGAGTTCTCAGTTCGTCATCACTCATAAACCCTTCATCCTCATGCCGAGCCTACTCAGCGGAACGGCGCGACCAGAACCCTCAAACGCGGCAGTCGCCGCATGCGCCCTACCGCCGGCAAGCAAACAGAACCGAAATGCAAGACCATCCAAGCCTCCAATGACGTCGTCATTCCCGCATAATCTAATCTGCAAACAGAAATGGCAAAATCAAAAGACCAGTCATCGAAAAAAAAAATCTGCAAGGAATACTCGCTTTGACTGGTCGTAGGATCCGCAGTTGAATGGATCAGAATGCAGCGGCAGCAGAGCTCTAGGCTGCAGCGAATGGGCTAGCGCTTCCGAATGTGTCACTATTCATTCAGTGCAGCAGCTTGCCCTCTGCCTTCTGCAGTCACTGTCTGCCTCGAGACAAGTGGGGAATTCATTCAAACTCGCAAGTGGGGTTACGAAGAAAGAGATCAGACCCCTGACCGGCTGTCAGAGCCCACAGGATGGGGTTACGCTGTTGATTAATCCACCGGAAATGCAGCTTGGAGCAGTGTCAGATTCTTAATTCTTCTGTTTAGCACCTGCCCACGTCACTTCCCGCCGTTATTGTGCCGCTACTCCGCTGCTTCCAGCCAGATGCCTACCGGGCCCCGCGGTACCGGATCCCCTCGTCAGCCACAGGGGCGCGTTGCCCAAAAGGTGCGAGTACGAAGCCAGCTGATTCAGTGTCAGTCACTCAGCCTCGCTGATCAGCGCGTCGCAGCACACAACGTCATGTGATCTTGCGACGACGCCTGATCCCGCGCTCCACCCACGCACGCATCCACCTTCGCTGACGGCAGGATGAAGCATAATCTGGTCCCACACGTCATGTGTGGAACGTGGAGCTCTCCTGTGCACGTTGTTCCCGCTCCAAAAAGCGAAGATAACACTCGCATGCAGGGCTCCGGACCAAAGCCTCCGCTTCACCGTTGGTGTCACTGGCAGATGGTCCCACATGTTTATGACCCCACATGTCATCGTTAGGTAGAGGGCTGATGCGTTCCGCGCTGGTTTCCTTAAACCGCACGCTAATGCCAAACCCATCACGGAGAAACAAGGACAAAAAGGTCAAAAGGAGCGGGGGGCGACGCCCGAGACGCCCCCCCCCACAGCGCAGCCACCCAAGCAAAAGCAAACCCGATGCCACTATGCTCCCGGTAGGCGGCGACGACGGGAAGCGCCGCGGCGCTCCGCGGAGGACTCCGCGGCGTCCCTGAACGACCTCTGCGCCACCGCCGCGGCGGGCGGCCCGGCGCCCTTGCCGTTCCCGAGGGCCGCGGCGTGGGCGCTCGCCGCGCTCCTCGCGGTGGGCGTCGGGGTCGGCGCCCTCGTCCTCGCCGTCGTGCACAGCGCCGTGATGCTCGTGGTGTCCGTCGTCCTCGCCGCGGCCGTGGCCGCGTTCCTCCTGTGGAATGCGGCCGCCGCGGCGTCCGGGCGCGCGCTGCGGCGACGGCCAGCTCGTCAAGATCAATGGTGTATGTTCCCCGTTTCCATACGCGTTGCATTTCCTCCGTCATCAATTTTCCGCAATTGGCCTAATAATTGTGCTCTGTACTGTGGACTTGTGGACTGCGATGTTCATTCTTTCCAATTGAGCTGATATTCGTCGTTTAATTAGGGTTCTTTGTATGTAAATTCAGTCACATTTGTTGTCATGTTGAGAGCAACTTTAAATGCTGGGCGCAATAACTTTGCAAGGGAGAGATTAGACCATTCTCCAAATTGTTACTGCTACGTTTTCCTTATCATGGTTAAGAAAGGTAAAAATTGAATGTACCTCCTAAATGAAGTGAAGGGACTGCTATTTTACACTGCTAATACCATTATTGTTCTCCATTTTTTTATTCACGAGAGTGACAATATTGAGGATTTTTACGGTCCCCCATACTAGCAAGTATTATTTAAGAATACTATATAATATTATGATCTAACGGTTCAAATTGATTGACTACCCTGTCGATACTAGCTAGTATTCATGGCAGACTAGTAATTATATTGTTACGATGAGGATAAATCAAAATCCCAAAGCAGTCAGTACGTTTTCAATTCGATAATATCCAACTCCAGCTTGGTTCTGCACCGTCCTCTCGCACCTTATGCCATCCCCACTACCAGACGGGAAACAGAAAAGGAAGAACATCGCCGCCGGCATGCAAAGTCTTGTCGTTTGTGGCCTTCCTTCGTCTCCGGCCCTTCGCACGCTATGAACTTTTGAACTTCATGGCAGACGCCAACTCCACAACTGACGCGAACTTTTCCCTGTTGGAATTGAAGTTGCAACAATGCAATCAGGGAGCCAATTGATTAAATTAACAATCTTATTATCAAAGAAAACTGATTGATCAATATGAGCTACGTAAGTGGGCAGGGACCAAGGCCGTATGCAGGCAAATCGAGTTGCGGCGGCAAGGTGACAAGCAACAAACTACAGCGAGATTGATGCGGTCGCCGACGACGACGAACCAAACTTTTGTTTCGATCCGAAAGTTACGGCACGGCGAGATTGATGCGGCGCCGATGGACTGGTGCAGCCGGCGCGCGGCGGCTCCCGCTTACTTCGCGCCTCGACGGCAACGTTCTGCTCGACCTTTGGCTGCCTTTTCTAATTCTCCAATTACCCTCAAGGCATCAACGTAAATTAATCTAACCAAACAACAATTCCATAACTACCCTCAACAATACTAGCTAGTATTCTTCGATAATACTAACAAGTATAGGGGACTGTAAAAGTCCTCCATTCAAATGGCTATCGAATCATCTTGTCAAATGAAGCACAAAGTGTTCTTCAGTCTCTTAATGAAGGACAGAGTCAATACTGGAGGGATGCTTCGAAGAAGAAACGTAGACTTCGATGATTACACATGTGAAATGTGCATCTTACAACGAGAAGAAACAACTTATCACTTGTTCGTCAAATGTAACTTTGCTAGACCCTGTTGGGCGTCTATTGGGTTAGTCGTTCCAAAATGATCCATGTCGAGCTGCCCAAAGGCTGACAGGACAGCTAAATGTTCCTTTCTCTATGGACACTGCTGCTCTTTTCTTGCATGCAGTTTGTTTCATGTGGTGACATTTGGCTGATATCTTCATATGAGAAGGTTGAGAATTGTGTATACACATCAACCCTGTTAAGAAAATGCAGCAGATGGGGTTCCAAGATACTAAATCCTATGAATCGTTGTTCCAAATGGAAATTAACGCATGCTGAGGTCAGAATACTTTTCAATCATATTCCTGCATTGACCATTTCTTTTGATGCTATTTTGGTATAATAAAACCTGTGGAAGCTTTTCTTTATCCTCTGCCTTATGTCCTGCTTTGTTAACTGCTTTATTCATCATGACTTGTGCTAGTCTAATGCAATCTCATTATAGCATAAGTATACTACAAGCTCTGTACTGTAGTGCTGGCACTAGAATAGTCATAGTATCTTCCTGTTACTTTAGCTAGTTCTAGAATATCATGTTGAAGCATCATCATTCTTCTATTTCTTGCATGGCACCGAAGAAAGATCATTACTGAGTGAGTTTTATATGACAAACTTGTCCTCTTCTTCCCCTGAAAGATCTACTTTTATGCTAACATTTATCATTTGTATAAACTGAAGAGTCTGACTGCATAAGTAGATTAACACCTACACAACAATATGTTATACTTGAAATTTAATATGCTGTTCCAATGAGATTTGACTTGGGGGAATTTTGAGAATACCAAGTTGGATCTTCCTGCATTTCACTGTAAAATTAAAATGTTAACTCTCTCTCTTCCATTACGATAACAAACAAGTACTACCTAGTTCAAATTTAGGGTGTGACAGATACATATGAGTTTTACTGATTCAAACGTTCTCTGGAATTGAGCAGAGGTTTGCTGCTGATTTCTACATAACGGATGCAAAATCAGGTAAAAGAGCCTTGGTGAAAGCTGGGCACCACTCAAAAGTAGTACCGTTGGTTGATGAAAATATTCTGGTTACAACCAGCAGAGACACAGAGCTGTCCTCAACCTTGAGGTATTGGCTCGAAGAAAGAAATCTTTCTTCCGAAGAATCTCAGCTTATTTGTCTAGAGGAAGGGTAATCCAATTGCTCCTGAATATTGATGTCTTTTTTGCTGCATCTCTACAGACTGTTTGGAAACATTATGATTGCACACCCCTTGTAGGTATATCAGAGAAGGAATGCGGTTGAGCGTGATCGGAATCTTCAGCAAGAAGAATGGTGATGCCATGATACTTCCTCCACCGGAACCTATATCTACAGGATGTGTGTTCCGGTCATTTCTCCTTCCTACCTATTTTGACGGAATAGTTCTGAGATTGGTGGACAGACGTTACTTCGTACCAAATTCTAGTGTTCCATGAACTGCTGCGGGGACTCGTGAGATGTAACTGCTAACAACTCTAGCGGCTAGCACGGTGCCCTTGCCCTTTGGGATCTTCTGTACGGGTCCATATTTTTTTCTTTGAGGACTCACGTGGCTGTTTTCAGGTAACCCTAATGTACATTCTCACTTCCATTGATACTAGTTGGAAGGTAGTCATTTCTGCCTTTCTGGGATGTGTTGTGTTCTCATCTCATTATGCTGTCAATCTGTCATTGCTTTCAATTTTTTTTTTTTTTGAGGAAAATCTGTCATTGCTTTCATGACTCTGGGGAGTACAAGTTCGAATGAAGTTAGGCCGATTTTATGGGCCCAGTACTTCGGTTGTATTCTGGGCCGAATTAGCTGTTAGCTGCTATTCCCTACGTTGCTGCTTGGACCGCTCTAGAACCTGGAGGCCCATTAGCATCAGGCGGCTCGTACAACTCGCAAGACCGCGAAGCACTTTGCATTCGTCCAAACTCGCAAATCACACTGCTCTGCATTTTGGCGTGGTCGCTGAGAACAACCGGGTGTCCTGTTGCCATCACGGCGAATCCGGGTTCCGGGATCCTGGTTGCTCCTCGCCTCCGTGCCACGGCCTTCATAAGAGGTCCTCTTGAGCTTCCCAGTCACGTCCATGCGAGGGTCGCCACCGCGGGACTACCTCCAACCTTGGTAGTGCTTGGATGATCCCCATTCCCTCAGCATCATCGCCATTGCTTGTTGCCTTCTGCGACCTTGAAATGCTTTTACTCTGCTACCTTGAAATGCTTTTACGAGTGTAAACTCGAGAGGTTCAATCATACTTGTCACAGGAGAGTGTAAACTCGTTCATCAAGCTTATTCAGGCTCGGTTCTCCAATCAAACCATAAGAACATACAGCATAAGAACATGTAGCATCAGGCAAGTCCCAGGAAGTTCTAATTGCAAAGGCATAGGCGCATAGCTCCATGATGAGGCCCTCAAGTCACCAACCAAACAGTCACCAACTTGAATCCTTTTTCTGATCTTAGCCGAGTGGGACGTCTAATTATTTTTCTCGACCATCCTTCCTATCCCTGAATGAAAAAATGAGCAATGTTGGTAGGTACCCTGTCAATTTCTCCCGTGATTCCTGTGCATGTATGTAGACACTAGGTTGGTTTAGAAACAACAATTCAACTGTTGGGCTATAATAGCTATAGTTAACGCCAAAGTTTATCTGAAAACATACTGCTAACCACCTGGCCAATGACGTTCTAAAGAGTAATTACCCTTGTGTTTTCACGGACCTGTCAACGCCAAAGTTTTCGGCCGCGGTCCCCGAGCGGCGAAGGCTGTCGTGTTCCGGGAGTCGCTGCGGTTCCAATTTCCCTGGGCGACGGGCACGGGAATGATTCCAGTTTCCAGGTAGTACAAATCCTTCAAAAGCTTTTGATATCACCCGCGCCAACGCCGTACCACCACAACCCGCGGCGCGCACACGAGAGCTCGACACGAAGTCGCCCAGCGCCAGGCGACCCCCCCTTGTCGTCGCCATCACGCCCCAATAATTCACTGCCCACCCGCCGTCGCCACCAGTCCGGCATCACTGACCTACGCGACCCGCCAATAATACCGCGCCTAAAGCAGAGGCCGAGGCCCGCGACGCGCAGCGCAGGCAGGGCCAGTGCTGCCCAGCCAGCCACCACACGCGGGGGAGCGAGGCGCACGGCGCCAAGGAGAAGCTGAGCGCGCCCGGCGGCCATGTCGCACCGCCGGATCGCCACCACGTCCCCGTCGCTCCGCTTCCTCGGCCTGCTCAAGCAGCCCGACGACGGCAGCGGCGCCGACAACGTCCAGGAGCTGGAGCTCGACGAGCGCGACGGTCGTCGTCGTCCGGCTCCTCCGCGGCGTCCTCGCCATCGCCCACGCCGTCCCCGTCCGCCGGCCTCCGGCGTCAAGCATCGTCGTCGACGTCGTCCCGCCACTTCCCCGCCGCCGGCGGCAGCGTCGGCCTATCCGCGCT
>LAPY01000181.1:43107-60874 GCA_000970635.1 Eragrostis tef
GTTGCGCCCCCCGCCCGCCGCTGGAGAAGCAGAGCAGAGAAACCAAGCCGCGCGCGCTCCCGTCCCTCCGCCACCGCCACGCCGCTCCGTCGCCTCGAGGTGCATCTCCAACCCATCTTCTGCTCTAACAACATTTGACCCGTCCACGCATCCCGCGCTTGCCTCCGCCTCTCCCCTCCGGAAGCGACGCGACCAGAGTCCGGAGGTCCGGGAGTGAGAGTTTGGTTGGCTTGATTCGTGCTGCGCGGTGGCCGACTCTCCCTCGACTCGCTTGCGGATACCGGAGAAGGGCGGCCGCGGCCGCGCGATTTGGTAACGGGGCGCACGGCTTAGTCCTCGTAGTGTTTGTACATCGCTTGTTTCATGCCGAGATAAACCCTGCTGGGACATCTTTGGGATTCAGGGTGCTGCATTGCCTGCTCCCTTGTGAAAGTGTATGCAAGTGTTTCATCCCATTTTGCCCCCAACTGGTCTCGGATCGAGCGGTCTAGTTTCTGTTGAGGATTGATGTATGCCTGCGCGTATCGGCATTAGGTTCAGGACGGACTTGCAGGTTGTGGCTTTAACTGGCTTTTTTTTTTTTACCGGAGGTCCGGGAGTGAGAGTTTGGTTGGCTTGATTCGTGCTGCGCGGTGGCCGACTCTCCCTCGACTCGCTTGCGGATACCGGAGAAGGGCGGCCGCGGCCGCGCGATTTGGTAACGGGGCGCACGGCTTAGTCCTCGTAGTGTTTGTACATCGCTTGTTTCATGCCGAGATAAACCCTGCTGGGACATCTTTGGGATTCAGGGTGCTGCATTGCCTGCTCCCTTGTGAAAGTGTATGCAAGTGTTTCATCCCATTTTGCCCCCAACTGGTCTCGGATCGAGCGGTCTAGTTTCTGTTGAGGATTGATGTATGCCTGCGCGTATCGGCATTAGGTTCAGGACGGACTTGCAGGTTGTGGCTTGAACTGGCTTGTTTGATTAGATAGGTAACCCCAAACGGTCCTTTGGAATTTTGATCCATGACTTTCAATGTCAATTTAGTAGCTGTTACTCTAATGGTTTCTTTTTTAATCGTGTCCTAACAAAGTGTCAATCTGTGCATTTGTTTCCTCAGAAATCAGAAGTGGAAACAGCTTATGTGAGCACTATCGAGTTTGTGTTTCAAGGTTCAATCATAGAGAGGCCACGGTCATGGCTCATAAACATTGAGAAACCACACAAGGGATACACAGCAGGCCAGCAGCCATCCTTTGGCTGTTGGCTTTCTAGAAATAAGATATCTGTGCTCTTTGTGTAGTTGATTTATTGATGATGCTGAGCTTCCTTAATCAAGCCTCCATAAGAAACAAATGGTCACCATCTCGAATAACAGAAATATCATCAATTTCTGCAAAATCTTGATGGAACAGTTTCGTCGGACAGTAACCAGCGAACTTCTGACCTGTGCAACCAAACTGGAGGATAAGACAGCAATATGGACTGCCCTTTTTTTAGGATTTTTCCACTGATTATATCAGCTTTAAGGTAATACCAATGTGGATTAACATTCTAATGAAACAAGAAATGGGTGAGTGATTCAGAAATTAAGACTGGCTCAGTTTCATACATATATTGATAACTACGGTATCAACTTAAAACAATCAACGGCGAATAGTTGTGCTGGTAGCTGTTATATCCAATATTACCACATGATCACATGTGCCAATGCCATTGAGCCGTAGCCTCTATTGATAGAAAAGTTCTTTGGTAGCTATGCTCAGGACCCGGTGGTTCAGCTATTAGACCTACTGGGTCTATTTTCTTGCTTAAATGGTGCATTTTCATCTGTTCGGTTTATTTCTAATTTCATGAAAAATTATATGCCTATTGCCTACTGAAGCATCGTTGAGTGATTACGTTAAATGTTTCTTTACCAGTATGGTAGAATTACATGCAGTATTAAAAATGTGGTAGCAGGCGATATTGCTGCAGTCTTACCCTTTCTATTTTGCTTTTATTGTTATACCTTTCATCCATAAAGATCTATTCTGATTGTAGTCTATCTAGCCCTATAAGAACAGTTTGATTCTTTTTATAGGGTGAAACCTAGGATCTCCCAAACATATCACAGCTGGAAGAACTTCTCAAGGAAGATCAGCCGCCTTTTTACTTAGAAGCCCAATGCCTTTAATGATTACTGATGTTTATGAGTGGAAGAATACTCACAAGCTATGGAAAAAAGTTTCTCCACAGATCCTGGTAGTTTTATAATTTTTGCACAAGGAATCCTTATGTTTTTGTTTCGTTGTGAATGCACATGAATTATCACTCTTTTTCTTTCTGACGCCACAGAACCACCATCCTTGTCTGAACATTTGCTGCCTTTTGTGCATCTATTAGTAATCTCCTGAAGTTGCCCAGCATCCGAGCATGTAGGCATCGTATCTTGGGTTCTCGTTTGCCTGATTTTTGTGTGCTGCCATGCATCTTGGATAATGACATGAGAGTTTTGGTATCCTGTCATGTTACTGTCAGTCAACATTTATTTATGAACATCTACCTTTCCTTTGTTCATATACATCCATTTTGTAGGAGTATGATTGTTGTCTACACTCTTACCTTTGTTGCGCCAATCATTGATCATGTCAGGAACATCCTGTATTTCGGTCTTGTGAATTGTTCCATGTCTATGCGATTCATCATGCTCTGAACACTTCTCACCTCCGCATGGTGCTGTTTCTCTTTCTTCTGATTCATTTTCGTGACTGACTTGATTGAAAGGGGAACAACTATTGTACTTTATGAAGTTCCCATTGAGCACTCCAAGAGATTTCCCCGTGGTCTCAGCTGGGAATCTTTGATGGGCTATTTTCTGCCAAATGATGCAAAACAATATTACTTTCTATTCTGCAAACACGAAAGTTATATGACATGACATCATGATATATCAAATATAATAGACGCCTGGGAAATATTGTTCAGTACAATTTGTTTGTCTTCTTTGTTTTCCTCAATAATATTTTTGAGCACTGTTGTGCTCACCCTCAAGAGTTGTGATACTTTGGTTGTGCAGAATGTAAATGGCTGAGGAACATTGCATAGAACCCCGACTTCACCAAATATATCACCAGACGACATCATTCGATGAACCTGCATTTTATTTTTCGCGCTTCAACTTCTGAAATATCGTTTATTTTATTGACATATAAGAATATATGATAGCTCATACCTGGTCGACCCCATCAACTGCAGTCCGTTCTTCCTGTCAAAGAAGATAGCAAAATGATTGTATGCTTAATATTACAAACTGCAGAAAACTGACAATATTCAAAACTATAGATGCACTGACCACTGCTCCCGAAACTATTATGTAAACGTCTGTTGGTGCTTCATTTTGTAGTATGACAAGTTCTCGTGGCGGAAAATATTCTGCTTCCATTGCAGTGACCTACAAAGAAAGGACAGTGAATTAGCTTTCAGTGTTCTTGGTATTTGTTTTATACTCTCTTCAAATGCTTCTAGCATAGCAAATCAGTTTTCTTGTTTGTCTTACCAATTGGAGCATACAAGTAAAGGAAACACCACGGAAAAGGTAGACTTTTTCGATGACAGGGAAGAACAAGTGGTATGCTATGCTTGATCGGATTCCCTGAGGAAGACTATTTAAAGTTTCTTTCTGTTTCAGGCCCTCTGTCTTATACCTCAGGCAGATATGAGAAAGCATTTCATCTCTTATGTGTGTAGGTAATTGATTTCTTGCAGCAAATTGGGATGCAGCATGTATTGTGTCCCTCTGCAGAATCGAAGAAAGGAAATATCACGGATTTGGAGACGCTGATGAAAATATTATAACGCATGAACCATTCATGTATATGTATGTGCATCTTATGGGGCATGCCTTGGGGGTACTAAAAACCATTAGAAAGCTCAGCATGCTAGTTCATAAGTACTGTGGAGGTACCCCCCCCCCCCCCCCCCCCCAGGCTAACCATATGCACTTAAACTATCTCTACCCTCACTTTTCCCTTTTTAAAACTAAAATACGATTCCTTTTTATTTATTTTCCTATTCCATCCTTTTGGTTGCAGTTATTCTGCATCACCATAACTTGTAAAAGATTATCTGGTAACATGTGGAAGAGAACGTACAAAATTCCTGGTACGGCAACTGCCCTGGACAACCAGATTTGTCATGTTACCTATGAGGTATGCTGTGAGTCCCAGGTTAAACAGCATGTAGCATGTACTAAATAACATCTCTCTTGGATTCTCTGCATGCAAGTCCCCATAACCAGTTGTTGTGAGTGTTGTAATGGACCAGTAAATTGCAGTAACATATGGAACCCATAGACTCTCCGAGTTGTAGTTTGGTATTGCTGCTCCTATCCAGGTTCTCGCTGGATATGGGTATCTATCAGCTATTAAGTAATTGAAGCATCCTGAACAATGTACTGCAAAAAGAGTAACCTGCAAATTTTGCTCAAAACATTCAGAATAAGATTCCCCTCTCGGGGCACTATACATCAACTTTGTTTCATGTTTGAAGCTAACATGCATACTTACTGAAATTAGTTTGATGCACCTTATCCAGTAATAATCCAATCTGATGTCCTTTTCAAGCCTAAAAGAGATCATTTTCCCGGTTAGTTTTGAGCTTTCTAGTCTTTAAGTTCTGAAACAAAAATTTCTACCTGGCAAATAAAGCGCTGAGACGTCGGAGACGCCATAACCGAAGCATGTTAAGTATCCTATACGCAAGGCCATTTGCATGCTTTTTAAATATGGGTCCAAACGGTTGATACGGAATCGTTGAACAAACGTCAAAAATAACCAGGAAGAGATATATCTGCATCATGCTATCATCAGTCTCATGAGAATTGTTAGTTTTTGTACATATATTTCTACCATTGAGAATAACATAGTTAAGATGGAATCACCAACCTAACCGCGATCTTTTTTGGATCATCTAGTAGAAGATATGACTTTTGATCCAGATAAGCTAGAAAAAAGGTGAGAATAATATCTATTGCAAAGAAGCTGTTGACAATGTTCTCAACCAGAAAAAGCTCCCATGAGAGATGCCTCAGGAATGCAAGTTCAAATGGGCAAATCCATGCTGAGTAAACAACGAGAACGAGCAAGAATGTCTCCCAGATTCTGAGAAAGTTGTGAAGAGTATGGTAAGTATTTGCGTACCCATTCATAAAATTTTGAAATTAAATATGATGAATTTACCTGTAACGGGAATCATGAGAAATGATGAATTTCCTCAACTTGATAGATTGGTTTGCTCGTGCTCCTAGAGAGGGGAGTAGATCATTGTAGAATACACTGCTAGCATCTTCCATTGGACTGTTTAGGTAGAAGTATGCTATACCAGACTCAATATCCTTCTTGCTATATGTTGTTTTGTTTATGACAAGGAGGTAGCTGTTGTGTTTGGCAGTGAATCTACTATTCCCGTTGCAAAGTGATATATATGTGTGCTACTATTTCCGTTACAAAGTGATGTATATGTGTGCTACTATTTCCGTTGCAAAGTGATGGTTGTGAATGCTGCTTAAATAAAGATCCTGGTTTGGCACCAGGAGAGAACAGGATCAAGGAAACATGAAAGTAAGAAACTTGACGTGGACTTCCTTAGAAAGGGATTTTTTTTGTTCAATTTTTCTGCGCTAAAATAAAACCATCAAGTGGTCTAGTTTTACTGCTCGTGATTTTGGTAGGCAATATTGTTAACATATGCTGGTTTTTGTGAAGAGTGAAGACTCACCTTTCAGACACAATGCAACAGATTTACAACTTGCTAGATGGCGGAAATCAGACCCTGAAATGAATTGAATTTTACTTTTATTTACTTTTTAAGAATATATAACAAAACTTATTTCGTCCACTTACGCTATCTGTAGAGGCTTCCTAGTAGCAAAGCACATAGCCAAATTCCAAGGAAACTAGTTCATCATTATTTCTAAAGGTGTGAATTAGATGAACTATTCTAGCTGCAGTTTTCATATTGATATGCAAGCTTAGCGCTGCCTGCTTGCTTGTTATGATTATTGCCTTGAAGGCTCTGGATTACTGAAAAAGAAGATTGTTCTTTTCTGCAAATCTGCATGTGCTTTCGGCTTGCAGACTGTCTGTCAACAAAATTACGGCAGCTTAGTACATTCTATTGTGTGTCTTAGCATCCTGTTTCGTGGTCTGAACAGTCCCAGTCATGTTATGACTATTGATCAGCAGATTGGTATAGTAGTCATCATGTTTGAGATCCTTAAGCAGTTTTGGCATGAACCAGACACTCAAGTTTTTTTTTTGGGCCGCACCTTAAAAGATATCTTGAGTTTTTGTAGCTAAACGGTTCAATAAAAAACAACAGAGAAAATGCAACAGACTTGCTAAAGCATACTCAAGAATTAGTATTCTTGGTGAAACACACCCGTGATACACTACATATTGTTTTCTTGATAGTACTGTAATACTTTAATTTACCTCTGTCGCAACTCATGGCTGTTATTAAAGCATTGTATTGACAATGTCATGTTTGTTTGCCTTTGCAGGTGTGCTGATACTTAGTTTACTTCGGGAATTTTCCTATTGGCTTTTACAGCGAAATTGTATATGACATAATGTGAAAAAGGGTTCTTCCATTCCAGGTTGTGGACAGATGTGCAGATTATGTGGCTTCAGTTCGCCTTCCTCACAACCCACTCATGCCTTCCAGATGCTGATTCTTTATCACAGGCTCCCTGTTTGTTTGCACCTAACTAGCTGCAAGAGACTTGGCTGACATTTGTGCCCAGTACCTTTGAGATTCATCACGTGAAGCTATTTGACTGCTTTGGTGCCTATATGTCACCTTCAACTTTGCTAACTCGTGATCGTGGGCTCTGGAGTCGAGCCCCTGGAAATGGAAATGTCAGTTCGTGAACAATGGAGATAATTCACGGATTTCATCCCTCAACTCATTGTTGTTTACCATATTTTAACCAGCAATGTCTACCTAGACTAAGTTTCTCTGTTGTATATCATATTTTGTGGTTGCGGTACAAAACCGCTGTAATGAACTGCTACGTCTGGGTTTAATTTGTTTATGTTGTAATGTACACAAGACTGTTGTACCGTTTCTTGATGAAGGAGAAACAAGAACGGGAATCCGACATAGTTACCGGCTTACCGGAGCTAGGTTGTTTGACTGGCATGCTTGCTATGAATTGGATGCAGTTGGCCAAACCAGCCCTTGACTTCGTCTGAAAGATATCGACCTGTTTCCTTTATTCTTTTCACAATAAGGTTGTTTGGTATGAAGCTGACAGTTGAGACTTGTGAAGTTATGAAAAGTTCGGCATGCATTTTTTGTTAGCACGATGTCCCGGTTCATTTTCTTGTTGAATGTTGTTAGATTCAGGCCGACTAATTCCGTATCCAAGTTTGGCCCCTGGATTGGTCGGTGTTTTCGGCTTCACCTAATAAGCTGTGTTCTTAGTGACAATGTTCAGGCACGTGCTCAGAAAGAAAATTTACGGTGATTGTATGCCATCGAACATATTGGTTGAGAGCCCTGTTTTCCTCTGCTAGGAGAAGACGACGGCCAACTGGCTGTATATGCATGTGTCCTTGCTGCAGTTTCTTATCCCAAGATGCAAGAACTGATAGGTGAGGGACAAGTGAAGACTTGAGAGTCGGATGGAGTGGTCCTAGTCGGATACTTTCATCGGCATTCACCAGCTCGGAACTTCAGGCACCGTCCTTAAGCTTTGAGGCGCAAAAAGTTGTGGCTGAAGACGTTCAGCTCATCTTTTGTGTAATGCTCAGATACATCAGGAATGAGGAACACCCCACAGCAATGGGCTCCTCGGCTTCAGGAAATTCAATTTGGATGCTTGAACCGCACCCCCTGATCCTATTGAAGGCTTTTGCCTTTAGGAAATTCAGGTTCACTGTTATACGCAGAATTTGGAATCAGAATGAATCGACGGAAGCCAGTAGGTATCTAGTTCAGAACATTCTTCAGAGCCTGATAAGTGTAACATTGACAGCAGAAAACCATTTGAAGGTGAGCATGTTAGACCTCAAACAAGGTTACCACCAAATTCCTCCATGATCATTTTCTGAAATTTGGTGGTAACAAGGTTACCACCAAATTTCAGAAAATTGCTGACCATGTTTGTTTGGAACTTCGAACGGGGTCTTGGAATTGATGATTTAGGACTTGGGATCCTCACGCCCAATGAACACATGAATGAATTGAAGGATGAACGATGTTACAGAGTTACAGAGTATCTGCAGCCTGCAGGCGCCACCGCAGACTAGCCGTACTTCGCAAGGCCGGCTGAACCTCTCTTCCTTTCTGCAGAATGGAATGTCAGGCATCCACACCAGCCCTCGAAGAAGTAGGGCGAAACACGCAGGAGACGATGGGAATGCGGCGGAGCTCCGGCGACAGCCCGACCTTGTCAACGGACGGAGGCTGATTCTTCGCACCTCCATTCAGAGACGCAGCTGACCTCCGCTGCCAGTGCCACCGCAACGTCAACATCACGGTCTCACATCGCGGCGTAGAAAGAACATGGCCGCGCCGCCGACGCCGTCTCTCTTATCTCCTACCTTCTTCTCGTTCGGGTGCGTGGGAATTCGGGGTGAAGAACCGAGATTACCACGGCGGGATGGGAGGGGCATGACGTGGAGGCGGCCTGATCGCCTTGGCGGGTTGGGGTGACCGGAGCCGCGCCGTGGACATGGCCACGCTCACGGCGAGGTTACGCCGGCGGCGACTGGAGCTTCTTGACCGGTCCGATTCGTACCTCGATCTGGGCCGCAAACTTCCCTTCCAACGGCGGCAATTGCCAGGCAGAGTATCGATTCGCGGTCAATCACATTTTACAAATAGCCCCCTAAAATGAATCGCGATTAATAGTTGCGATCCAATTATTTACATAAAACCCACTTAACTGGATCGCGATTATTAGTCGCGATCTAACTATTTACACAAAACCCCCTAACCTGAATCGCGATTAATAGTCGCGATCCAAAGTTTTGCATAAAACCCCCTAATTCTCCACCAGCTCTCACTGGCCCCACCTTTCATCGACGCCGCCGTCCGTCGCTGTCTAGAAATGCCTCTCGATCTCCGACGAGCTGTCAACCTCAGCGATGGCTTCTCCCGCGCATCCGGGTCCGGCACCGCACCACCCGCGGCTACGCCTCCGCCGCCCCCTCCGAGCAACGCCGACACTGCCGCCGCCGCGGCTGCCTCCCGCCTCTTCTGGCTCCCGACGCTCCTCTGCTCTCCAGGTCAGTTCCCAGATCTCTGGCAACCGCCCTCCTCCTCTAGTTAGCGTCCAACCTCGTGAATAACGCCTCCTGAATTTTGCTGGGGTGTACTATGTGCGTCAGTGGCGCAAGTTCAAATTTGATCTCCGAGTTTTAGCCCCCACATCACGCGCCGGGTTCTCGTGATTTGATTCAATGCCATTTTGTTGATAAATTCGCTGGATTGTCAAGTTTTCGTATGCTACAAAGAATTCTCTTGGCATCAGGCAGTACTTTTCTTCCATGTTACTCCCTCCTTCCTTGAATTGATGACATTAGAACAGGATTTTTTTTTTTTGACGGTCAGAACAGGATTTTTTAGCTTGAAGCTAGTTCAAATTGGTTGTCTGAAACGTCAAGAAAAAAAAGAATGGAGGGAGTAGGCGCTTAATATACATTAATCAGCTGGTTGTAAGTCTCAGAAGAACTGGATGGCCAGTTAACTACGGAATGCTGTAAACGGATCCTGGTCTTATGGTTAATCATATGGCTGGGGCCTTTGGCCCTTGAGCTCTAAAAAAAAAATCAACTGTTTGTAATTTTCACCTCAGACCAATCGATGTCCATGTGATGCACCCCTGTTTTGCCGGAGCGTGTGAGCTGTTGCAACTCATCTTCTGCAGCAATACCAATTCAGAAGCATTGTCTTGAGACCTGCACCGAGGCAGTATCCTGTTCAAATCGCCACGGCGTTCGATAATGTACTGTAATGCTTCTCCCCTTCAATAAATATGGTTTGAACATAAACTAGCGTGTTTCGTGATCTGTAGTGATTTGGTGTAGGATCCTGGGGACTTCTCTCTAGCACAAGATGATGGTGATGAGGGTTTTGGCGTTGCTCCATATTCAAGTGAGAGTGAATGGAGTGATGACGAAGTTGTTCTGACTGCATTTGGGGATGTTGAGTTACCAGTTGCCAGCAAGAGCCGGGCAGAGGGTGCTATAACTGTTGCTGCCCATAGGCTCGCATCTATTAACAAAGGGCATAGGAAGAGCAGGTACGTGTAAGACAACTAGTTGTACTTTCTTTTTAATGAATCGACACGGGACAGTGCCAATTTACATTAATTAAAGAAGTTAAAACTAGTTTTACTGACAAATCCTGAAATTGAGGTTGGTGTGGTGGCTCATGTTTCTTGTATCTGTCCATTCTTAAAATAATAATAATAATATAAATGAAAACTTCATGAAGTTTACATCATGAACTTGGCGTCAAATACTTATAGATGATAAGAAAACAGCTAGATATGTGGCATTTAATGAGTATCCTCGGATGTGGTTGTGTACTTCACTATGAATACGGGATATTAGTAATATAAATTGACAACTTGTGTACAGCTTTGTTAACTAGGCTCTAGCTAATTGTTTTACATCAATTCCCAGAACTCAACAAGGGCGGATGAATAATGTCGGACTGGTTGCTTTCTTACTGCTGCTACTTTTCTTTGTGGACTGGTGTTCTTGGAGGATTGTTAGATTGCCTCTGGACTCTTTTTACTTGACACGCCCTTTTCTAACATCAGCAGTTTTATCAGCGATTGCTGGATTTCTTTTTGTCCCAATTGCTGATAGCTTGAAGATACACCATTTTCGGAGGAGAGGAAAATCTGTTTCTCCATCATCTATAAAGCCAACCCCAGCAATGGGAGGGTTGTTCTTTGTTCTGGTTGGTATTTTTGTTGCAAGTAGAGAGGTTGGTTCCAACTCAAATGTAGTAAATGGAGCAGCTATGATAACCTATATATTTGCCATGGTTGGGTTACTGGATGATATTTCAACTCTCGCCATGGATCGCAGTTATAAAATACCGCAATGGATAAGGTTCTTGGTTCAGGTGAGTGGTTCTTTTCTGAAGTGTGAAAATCTAGGTTTAAAAAGGTGTAATGGTGCCCTTTTCAATCTTATACTGAACTTGACTGCAAATGCTCTCATGCACTTTGCAGATAGTTGCTGGGGTTTATTTCTCTATCTGGTTGGGTACTGCAGATATTTCAACACCATATAGCATGTACGCATTCTTGTAACTGATGAATACCTTACTCCATAGTCCATATACAACTTCATTGATTCCATCTTATTCGTGAAGGAAATTCCTGGTTCCTCTGCCTCCTCCTCTTGGCCTTGCATTCATGGGAAAACTTTATCTGGTTATGGCTGCAGCATGTTCTCTTTCCATGGGCACTGCAGTAACACTCGTTGATGGCCTTGATGGCTTGGCTGGTGGTATTGCCGCTTTAGCACTCGTAGGATTGTCTATTGCTGCTCTCCCAATTTGCTCTGGTACTCTATTCAGCTTGCTCAGCTATTTAAATTTTTACGATTATTTAAATGTATCAATTGTTTTATATGCTGATAGCATTTGCTCACGAAATATGCCAATATGAGTCTTTTAGTTTAGTTTCATCCAGTGAGGTTGATGGTCTTGATGGCTTGGCTGGTGGTATTGCCGCTTTAGCACTCATAGGATTGTCTATTGCTGCTCTCCCAATTTGCTCTGGTACTCTATTCAGCTTGCTCAGCTATTTAAATTTTTACGATTATTTAAATGTATCAATTGTTTTATATGCTGATAGCATTTGCTCACGAAATATGCCAATATGAGTCTTTTAGTTTAGTTTCATCCAGTGATTTTGATATCTGTATTCCATAAAAAGGGCGAGAAGCAGTCTCCTTGCAGGCTGCACCTGCACAAATTATCTCAGTCATTAGCTCACCAAAAAGGAAGATTAGAAAATATGGCTGTTGTGTCAGCAGTAATGATAGATGTTATCCTGAATAATTGAGTTTTCCCTTAATGCAGTACAAGGGATCATGAATATAGTAACTATCTTGTTGGGGTTTCTAATTGCACAATTTTTACTAGTATATATGTATTGTTAAAACTAAATTTTACTACTTTATAATTGTTTTCTCAAAATTTGTAACATAATTAGTGTGTCATAATTGCTGCAGAACTCAGTGTTTTCGGAGCTTCAATGTCGGGCGCTTGCACTGGCTTTCTTTTTCACAACAGATACAGAGCCTCAGTAGTTATGAGTCGAGTTGGTTCTTTTGCTTTAGGAGGAGCAGTTGCTACCATTGCAGCTTGCAGTGGAATGTTTCTTCCAATGTTCATTGCATGCAGCATCTTCTTTATGGAGCTACTATTTGCAATATTGCAGGTGTGTTTTTAACAAATAATTGCAATAGTAGTTTGGTGAATTAATCTCTGATGGTATTAGCTTTATATGGTAGATAGTAAGGACCATTGCAGGAGTTGATCACTCCCTATGCAGTGATTGCCTTCCAACAGGCAAATGGCATCGATGGCTGATTTCCCTTGAGAGATAGCATATTTATATTAAAAACTTTTAATTAAGAATTTACTGCGTATCTGTCCATTTCTTGATTGCTATTCTGAACCAGTTAATTTGTACCCTCAACATCTTTGATTGCATATTTGTTTGCTTGCTCCTTTTATTTCCTAGTGAAACTGAAGTTTTTATTCCATCACATATCCCCGTTACATGTGGGTACGGATTAATTTGCATCACCTGATCATATCTGGAACATAACATTGTGCAATGTGCAAAGCATTGGTTCCGTTTGATAACAATTTTGAAGTGGCTTGACCTTTCAATTTTTTATTGAAACCATAAGGTATGTAACAACTTTTGTTTTGTCTCCTCAGGTTCCTTTTCGTATGGCTACAAAGCCTTTCCTTGGAACAAATAGATATCCCTTGCGAATTCGTCCCTCGTATTACTACCTCAGGCTGTGGGGTATAAAGGAACCTTATATCGTGACGGGTGCATACATAATATCATGCTTCTTAATTCTGGTGGCAGGATACCTTGGCCTTGTGTCAGCGTAGATGGAAGCTTACTTATCATTCTTTCATTGCATTTTGTGTTATATGTGTGACATCTGATAGTGCTACTTGTTTCATTTTTGGCCAAGTGATATAACAGAAACATAGGAGGATTGTAGGATTAGGCTTTCAGGATCCCTCAAAAGAAGATCGTGCAGTTGTAGTCTTGCCACGAGCTGTTGTATTGTCCAGGTGGCATTAAAATTTTGTCTCCGGACTGATGTATTGTTGTTACGAAAGATACCAGCAAAGACTATTTATTTGACTTTTTTATTTTAAATATAATGTCTTCATTGTGTCTTGCATCAGCTTGTTTGCTTGGCTGCTTTGCAGCAACTACAGTGTTTTAGTTATTTCTTCTTCTGCAGCAGCAGCTACAGTGTTCGCAGTTATTTTTCTATAGCCGCAGCTGCAGCATGCCGAACAGCCTAATGGTTAATGTCTCGAGCATGATAGCACAATTACAAGGGGAAAGGGCAGGCCCAAAGGGACCTTTTCCCACTCGACTCGAAAGAACAAGAATTCCAATCGTGTTATTTTAAGTTTGATCGAATGCCAAAAATTCATGGAACAATCTAGCGCCATGTCTAACATTGGTAACTGGTATGAATGGGTAATCACGCTAGGCTACCAAATTCTGACGGAGATAGGCTGTTTGACGCTTTTACTAAATAAATTCTGCCTCTGCGTCATGTATGACGACATTACAATCTCTGGGCCTAAGTTTGTGGAAGTTTTTGGGTCTGACGAAGCCAACTAGTTTGGCACTTCCAGAAGAATCCGTCACGATGACTCTTAATTCGAGACTCCAGACTATACGGTATGTTCAAAAACTTCATTTCAGGATTACTGAGTATTATCTCGTTATAATTTGTTCCTAATAATTGTATTTTTCATTTTTAAATTCCTGGTTTGGAGCTTCCTTTCAATCCCGGGCCCCGGACTAGCTCTATTAGCGTCATCTCACCTCACAGGAACCATCAACTCCCAATCATTGCATCGATCACTTCCGGCAGTTCATCCCACCAAACACCAGTAATGACGTATGCATCCAGGCGCCGAGCTGGGCAACGCTTTTCCGAAGTGGAGATTGTGATGTGCAAATAATTTTTATGTCACGGGCTTGCTTAGACGTACACACTCCATTCTGAAAGATATAAAACTGCATGTATCTATGATCAAGGTTTGGTTACGGGCTGGCATCCAAGTAATGATACTGTCGTGACGCCTTCAGCTGATCAATTACATATGTCATGTGCTTGCCTTTAAAAATATATAATATAATGCTCGAATCTTCTCCAAACCCCACGCGACCTTTCTCTTGTCATCGACGTCTTCAACCCTGTATTATATGCGTCCGGATAAATTGCAAATCTGAGAAGTCAAACAGGATAAGCTAGCAAGCAATAACTTGAGGTTGTGTGTTATCGTTGTCTGCATATAGAGAATATATATACAGGTAGGAGGTTTGTAAGTGACATGACGTTTTGGCACTATAAAACATGGCTTTCATTCAGTAGCGTCACACGAAAGCAGGGTCCGGTCACAGAGAATCTAATGAGTCTAATTAAATTTTAGAAGGCTCTAAAAAAAGAGAATCTACTACTAAAAAGTCTAACGATAAAACCTTTTTACAGATGGGTACATCTTTACGAGACGAATCTAATGAGTCTAATTAATCTATGTTTTGCTACAGTCATGCTACAGTAACAATCGTCTAAACACGGCTTACTTACCCTCATTAAATGCGTCTCGCGAATTAGACCAGAGGTTCTGCAGTTAGTTTTGTAATTAAACTTTATTTAATAATCTTAAATGATAAGATTCTTTTTTTTAAGCCCCTCTAAATTCTAGACTCCCAAACATCCCCAAAATGCGCAATGTGCGTTGATCGTGAGCTGAGGTTGCTGGAATGGCCACCGACACCGATCATATGTTGTATGGAACGTGCACTGGATATCGACGCGGACCGGTGTACCACTGTAGCGCCATGCATGCTTCCGTTGAACAGCGCGCGATCATCCATCCATGATGTGGATGGCCGCCGGAATCGGCAACTATTGCACGTACGGGCTAACGTCCGATCCACCAAACGGAGTACTCCTATATGGGTAGCGATGACGAAAATGATGGCGCTCCAGCATGGGTCACCGATCGATCTCACACAAGCTCATTGGAATCAATGCTCGTAGTGTCCGGATTGACGCCTCAGGCCAATGAGCTTGAAATTAATCTAATCAACAAGATCGAGTTGAACCCATGAGGTAGCTTGATCCCATGCTTCCATGTCCATGGCTGGCCCAATGCTAGCTACTAGCTAGCTAAACGTTGGCTATGCTTCAACGTGTGGGTTTCACTCAAAGGTTAGGTCGCGACCGTTTACCGAAACACGTCGTGCGTGATTTGCAACTCAGCGTGCGACATGTGGGATCTCGAGCGGCCATGCCTATATAAACCCGGCAGTATATCACCATCAGGCGATCTGCTACGAACGCGTGGTCCAATCCGATATGATCCACCATTTGGGAGTTGCTTTCCGGCGATGCGTGTCCGTTTCAGGCAACTCGGGAATAATTTGGACCGTCGAGTTGGAGGACTTGTCGAACATCCATTTGGCTGAGCACTTGAGCACTGGTACTCCAGCAGTAGCATCACAGGACGAAGAAGCGCCTCTCGAATCGATCAGACCTCGGACGGTCACGTGCCCACTGACAGCAGAGGCCGGCACGGACGCGCCAGAACACTTTTTCTCGTCGTTTTTTCGCGGTTGCGGACGACCTCTAGGCGAGAGGAGCTCGGCGCGACGCGGAACACGATCCCGCGGCCGCGCCGCTTGCTGATTTGGATTCCGGGCGCATGGCAAAACTGCCTGAACTCGACACAGCAGCGCAACGTCTCCGGAGCCGCGCTTGCCTGCTTGCTCCAGGGATCGACAAAAGCAAGGGCGCAGGCGGCGCGCGACAGGCTTGCGCGCGTTCCCCGGCAACACGTGAAGAGCGTGACCGCGGCCTGATGAGCGTGCCGTGGCGCGTGTGAGTGATGATCCCGTGATGATGAATTCATGATGGCTCGAATCGAATCATATGGGCGCACGGGCGTTGTGGCACTAGTATATACCCTGGCATTATAGGCAAGGAGGATCGTGAAGGATCTGATCGGTCAACTGTTGATTGTGGCATGATATGGGTACTACCTGGACGACATCATGGACCAGCGTGGCGAGCACATGCTTGTACTGTATTCGTGGTAGTGAGGCTAGGGTGTACCGTCGGATAAGAATTCGGATGGTGGATTACTGGGAACAGCGGGACCAATGCGGAGCTGAAGCTTGAGATCACAAGCTTGTGGTCAAGCTTTGTACCAGTAATGCGACCATGTAAAAAGTAAGTTCTGAATCCCACATTTTAAACGGGCAAGTCCCACACACCTCAAAAAGGGGCAACACGTGCACATGATCTAAAAGGCTAGAAAGGGACCACCTGCAAGCATTTCTGCTGAAAGTGTTTACACGAGTACCATCCATAGCACCTCTTCAGCGCGAATGCCATTTGTGGGTGCTTAATTGTGTGATTGATGCATTCATTCACCGTAGTTATACATTCAAGCACATGCTCGACGTCGACCTTTGATGAAACATATCATACCCCCTGCGTCTCAAAAGACTTCATTTTAAGTGCTTTTTGTATGACAACATAGTCATTTTTT
This sequence comes from Eragrostis tef, assembly GCA_000970635.1. Taxonomy (NCBI): domain Eukaryota; kingdom Viridiplantae; phylum Streptophyta; class Magnoliopsida; order Poales; family Poaceae; genus Eragrostis; species Eragrostis tef. The sequence continues at coordinate 59,936 of LAPY01000181.1, forward strand.
TACCAACACTAAATTCGAGAAGTTGAGGAACGGACATGAGTGAAAATCAAACTCGATAGAAATGGGCACGAAGAGAGTGATCGATGTCGATGTATAGGCCATGGTACAGGGACAGTGCGGATGCCCAACAGGCGAGGGAGGGACAGGTTGCCATGGTTATGCAAATGGTAGGTGCACGCGCAACAAACGTATGCCCGTTTATCATAATCAAACGGAGGTGGTAGACCTAATTTTTTGCCAAAACGTTGGAGGAAATTCATTGCAGAAATGGCTACAAAAACAGTACTCTAGTGTCCTGTCCAGTACACCACACATGCAGTCCCCAACCCCACTTTGTACTATTCATATCTGCATCTCCCGCGGGACCCCGATCGACGCAACATCAACCCAACCCAATGGCGAACAAAATAATTGAATGGACCATCCCCGAAGGAGCCGGCCAGAACGTACACAAAGCAATCCAACACCAGAACCTACAAATCAATCAGCACGACCTGCCCCGGCCAAAGAAATCCAAAAGAAAAACGAACAGAGGAGGAGGAGGGCGTGGCAAGCAGAGGAAGAGGACAAGAGGAAGCAGATCATCAGAACGATGGAAGCTTGGCGCAGCGCTGCTTGAGGTACACGGCGCATCCGTCCTTGGGCACGATGGTGGGCATGTACACGATGTCGTCGCGGCGGCCGTCCGTCTTGTCCCGCCGGAAGTCCATGACCGAGACGAAGAGCGCCATGAAGAGCACCAGGTGGTTGAGCGCGTAGCGCTGCCCCACGCACTGGTGCGGCCCTGCGCCGAAGGCCAGGAAGTTGCGCTTGAACGCCACGTCCTCCCTGCGCGCCTCGGAGAAGAAGCGGTCCGGGTCGAAGGCGTCGGCGTCGGGGAAGCCCTGGAACGACGACTCGTAGACGGACGGGAAGACGATGGCGCCCTTGGGCCCCGTG
>LAPY01000181.1:101251-124648 GCA_000970635.1 Eragrostis tef
CTAGGGGGAGGGAGGGAGGGAGAAAAAGTGGCTGTGATACCATATTGCAAAGTGTCCAATTGATTCCCAAAACCCTAGAAAGGGTGGATACATAGTGCTAGTACATGGGCCTCTAGATGGGCCAACTATACAAGGGCCACAACACTCCAACAGTTTCTTGCGTGTAATATTAACTATTTTTCTTTGGGCTTAGGTTTCTGACATCGAGAGTTTGGTTGTTGCCCCTATATCCAAGGCGTCTGCAAGGCAACGAGCAGGCAGGGCTGGAAGGGTGCGACCTGGGAAGTGCTTTAGGTAGGTGAACAGTTTTATTATCGAAGCTGTCATTTTGTTAACAGTACAAGCCATGATGTTAATTCATGTTTTCATCTTCAATGGCATCATATGCTGGCGTATTCTCACCATTATTACTGATTTCGGACAGATTTTACATTTTCTCTAAAAACCTCTCTTGCAATTAAGTTAGATTCATTGTTCTGTTTGCTATAGCATTTTCCGTCTTGGGTTTGAATGTGATGCTGTCTTTGTTCATGTAAATTCACTAAATTAGGTAATGTCTCCTGCAGGCTTTACACAGAGGAATATTACCTCAACGAAATGCAGGCAGAAGGAATTCCAGAGATGCAAAGGTCCAACCTGGTCTCCTGTGTAATACAGGTATATTGGTACTTATTGTATTTTAGAACTTCCACTTTTCGTTACTTATGCGGTAATAATGTACTTATTTCTGTTATGGGGATCTGCCTTCTAGTATTACCAACAGTATCTGAAAAAAAAAAGGTAATGCCCGCTTCAGGGAATCAATCACAGCTTTGAAAATCTTGGATTAAATCATGCGGTGTAGATCTACGATTGATAGATTTATCTTGTGAGTTCTGGCACTTAAGATGAAAATCTGGAACACACTGTTAGTTTCTTGCACGCAGAAGATACAACTATAAATGTTATTTCTTAGAATCTTAATTATACATTTGAGCTTAGCTATCTGGTCTAGTATAACATTTGTTAATAATTTTCTCTCGCGAGGGTCACTATTATTACACATGATTGATTTACATTCTGGAATGACAGTTGAAAGCCCTTGGCATAGACAACATTCTGGGTTTTGATTGGCCAGCTTCTCCATCACCAGAAGCAATGATTCGGGCTCTTGAGGTTCTGTACTCCCTAGGAATCCTCGATGAAGATGCTAAATTAACAGTACCTATTGGTTTCCAAGTTGCTGAGATCCCCCTGGTATGCCATGTCTAGCCTAATACTTTCCCCCTGATAATTTCATTTATACTTAAATGTTTAGAGTTTCTATTATTTGCTACTGGAATAGGTGCCGCTGTGGTAAGCATGGTTTCTGTGGTACCAAAGGTAGTCCTGCCATGGCAACTGTGTCGAGTCAGCTCATTCATGTTGAATTTAGCAAGTCTTGGTATTTCTATCAATTGACCTCATTTGCGTGCTATTAAGCTTAAAGTATCTAGAGAATATAAAATTCATGTCGCAACACTCCTGCTAGGAAAGCCCGTAATTTAATTAAATTTTGGTGGTTTCCACAGTGGCGCAGGAATTTAGGACTAATAAGTCTAGTCCATGATTTGTCAATGTTACAATATTTATGGTTTTTCAAAGTGTAGGGTGTGTTCATGAATTATGATGCTCTTTCAGAATAAGGATCCCAAAGATAAAACATAAGACCCATAGTATGATTAAGGTCACCGTGTACTGAATGAACTACAAAGACAATTTGCTTAATGCATTTTGCAAAGTATTGAATAAAACATTGTTGAAAAGAAAAAAACTAGGGACATGCAATGCATAATTGTTGCAGTTACTATTTCAGAATAGCATAATGCCTGGCTGGCACAGTACCAGTGATGTTCCGTGGACTGAGATTGTTGCATAGCGCAAAGTATGTGATGAAGGCATGGGACTGACCGTGATCTTGACATCCTTTACTTTAGCTGAGCTCTGCACGCTAACCTTCTTATGATGTTTGGAGAGAGCAACTGAATATGATGTTGCGGAGTCATTAATAGACCGATCTGTACAGTAACATATTAATTTCTTGCAGGACCCCATGATTTCGAAAATGCTCTTGTCGGCCAATGATTTTGGGTGCTCTGATGAGATATTGACCATAGCATCATTTCTATCTGTTCAAGTTAGAATTTGTACCTCAGATCTCTTTTATTATGCAATGTTTTAAATTTTTCGCTTGTTCTGACACCCGTTGATTTAACAGTCCGTGTGGGTTTCTGTGAGGGGAGTGAAGAAGGAATTTGATGAAGCCAAGCTTCGATTTGCTGCTGCTGAGGTTTGCAGAAATCACCTACAACCGTATTGCAGTTGTTTACTTAGGAGCTCTAATGTTACTTTAGCTGTTGGTATGGACACATATATTGACACTTACTGCTTAGTGTCATCATGTATGGCGTGACAACCCATTGAGCACTGTAAATGAGTATTAATCTGTGCATAGGTCTGTCTTCACTTCTTTTCTGCTTGCACTCCAAAATTAGACTGATGATTTTGTTTTAACTTTTGAGCAAAATCCTCAATGTATTAACATTTGAGCAAAATCCTCAATGTGTTAGACTGCTTTAAAGCATGTTCTTTTGGCACTGCACCTACACTTTGGGCATGGGATCAGGCTGGTTGACAGTACTGATTGGCTGATTTCTGGTTTGCTTTAGAGAATATTCTTGGCGACTCGATTCATTTTACTAGTTTAGAACTGCTGTTAACTAAAGCTGTGACTAACACCACCCTGAAAGTGTATTTGAGATGCATGTCAGTGTTAAAGAGCTTTCTCGTGCTTCTAATCATGAGTATGTGTGTTGTCGATGATAACTTTTCGTTTGTTATTCCCCTTAAAAAACTTTTGGTTGGTTACATTTTTTTCTAATGTCTTGAATTTATGTTGTACCACAGGGAGATCATGTAACCTTCCTGAATATCTACAAAGGATTTCACCATTCTGGAAAATCTAGTCAGTGGTGTTACAAGAACTTTTTGAACTACCAAGCATTGGTCTGTATTCAAGATATGTTGATACATTCCATTATCCAGATCTATTGTGTTATCTCATTGTTACACGTTTGCAAGGGCACACATGCTTTTTTGTTACATTGTTTGCTCTTGGTTGTTGCAGAAGAAGGTTATTGACATAAGGACGCAGCTTCTCAGGTTAATGAAGGGGTTTGGAATACCATTGAAATCATGTGAGGGAGATATGAAGGTAAGATGTTTCGACAAATTTTGCTACTAATTGTTTGTGTACTAGCGTTTACTTCAAGTCTGGTGATTCCTTTCCCATTCGTTAGCTGTTTTGATCGTATGTCAAAAATTATGCATACAATATGTAGGCAATGCTTATTCTGTATACACATTCTTTCCGCTATTATGTTTCTTTTGAAGTGCTTTGTATTTTCCTGATGGATCCTTTACAAGCCATTAAAAAACCCATAAGCGTGTGGTTACTACATTGCTATCCCTATATTTTGCAGGCTGTCAGAAAGGCCATTATTGCTGGTTCATTTGCTAATGCATGTCATCTAGAGGTAACTGCTCTATTTCATTAATCTGATCTCGTATTACATTACAGAGCAGATTATGTTGTCTCATACATCTCTAACGTGTAGCCACTGCTTGTCCATGAATGTTTTACAATTGATATCTTGAAAGTATCCTTACTCGTGTAACATACATATTTATTGGTTTTGCTGTGAAGGCATATAGTGCAGTGGTTCAGTTAAGTTCATCTATTCGTAATTCTGCCACCATATTATGTTGCTACTATTTTTATGATATGGCAAATACATCGAAATATATTTGGCCTCCTGTAGCTCGTGTCATGCTGCACATTTGTCCATTTTCCTAAGACAGCAGTAACTATCAACCAGCATGCAGCTAACCAGTTCACACACACTAACTTTTTCTGTGACCCTTCTGACTTTCTTTTATATATAGGAATACAGCCAGAACGGAATGTATAAAACAATCAGGACCTCTCAAGAAGTTTACATTCATCCATCTTCTGTTCTTTTTAGGTGAGTTCACTTGTAATTTCTTATATATAATGAACTTTTTCTTTGATAATGTATTCCCTTCATGACATCATCCTCACATTTTAGGGTTAATCCGAAGTGGGTTGTGTACCAGTCTCTCGTTTCAACTGACAAGCACTATATGCGGAATGTCATCGCCATTGAGCCATCATGGCTTACAGAAGCTGCGCCACATTTTTATCAGTACCGAACACCCAATTTAGCTCTCAACTAACTTTGTTGTGGTATTAATTTCTTCTGTTGACCCAGTTGTTTTTGCTTTTCATTCTGACAATGTTGTGAAGTTTGGACAGTATTGATAACTAGTATAAGGCGTTTGCACCTTTTTGCCCTGTTGACTAATATCTTAAGGTTGGATAGGCTTCAACCTTGTTATTAGTGTGTGGAGTTTTGAGAACAGTTTTTCCATCTGCTTTGCTTATTCCCAACGATGGCAACATCGGGTGTTTGTTCACAAATTATTCCTGTCAGTTCTATTGGAAGCTCATGCAGACGATGGCTTAAAGTTTCTGAATATTTTTTCATCCAGTCCATCTCGATCATGCCAACATTTGTAATTCTGGAACAAAGTCAAATCATCAAGGTTGTAACAAGAGGGAAGTAAAGAAGCTCGATGTTTGAGATAAGCTTTCGTATCCATCCTACCTTTTTTGACAAGTGGAGAACCGAAGTCATAAAGATTGGGAGATTGTCTCCCGCATAAGGTAACGAACAGTTAGATTTGTAGGTTCTCAAAACCTGTATGGAGTCGACAGTGAGCTTGGTATCTAATGCTCTTGTGAAATACAGTTTTCTTGGATGTCACTTTGCCGACTGTATGGAGTCGACAGTAAGCCACTTTCGGCTGTAAAAATATCACTCAGCCCTCAACTTTGCACTGCATGAATCATCTATTCTCTTGGTTGCGGCTTGACTGTTGCTCATAAGTTGATTCTTATTTGTGTATATTGGCTCTCTTCTTGTAAAAGGATGATTCATGCAGGAACCTAGGATTTTCTAGTGAATCTGTATCCCAGCCCTCTCAACAGCCACCTGCATCCCATCTCAGAGCTGCTGGTCCCTCTCTAAAATCGGTGGCTTATCTTCCATCTTTCCGAGATGTTGATATGGATGTGGAGAGCAAATCTGTGGCGATAGACCGAAGGCCTGAAAGGTGGAGATAGCAGAGAAGAGTAGTTGAGGACACTCCACTTATCCGTCGTATGAACCCAAACATGTCATCTTCCCCGTCGTGTCCTACGGCGCGGCAATCCCGCGTGCGGTTTACCGGCCAAGTGGCGTTCTTAAGCTTCGCGGGAGGCGCGTTAAGAAACCGAGGATATATACAGTTCCGCGAGTCAGCTCATGTCATTGCCAAACAAAGCTAACGCACCAGTTGATTTTGCTCCTAAATTAACGGTTAAACACCAGTGGCGGCCAACCTTGCGTATTCCGTGGGCTGATCGCCCGATTATGTGAATTCAGAATTTTACTTTCTGTCGCACTTTGACGAAAGTTAGCTTAAGGAATTCCTTTGTCTAAAAAAATAGTTAAAAAATTACCACTGGGAGCATATCACAAGTAACGTGCCACCAATGTCTATGCGTTAAAGCCGGCTCATTCTTTTGCCGTGCCACTCATTTAGTGGCAAGTGGCTACTCTACTTTAGCAAATGATACAGTTAAACATGAAGGGAACTCAAGTCTAGCCAGTTGTTAAGGCACACATGGGCTTGATTCATTGTTCTTTGTCAGCTCGCTACCCTACGGACGTGCACAATACATGCTATAAGACTTTCCAACTGCTGATTCACATGATCATATCTTCCTATGAAACCCCTATTAGTTTTGTTCGGGGGAAAATAAAGCCCCTATTACTTAGCACGTCGATATTGCCTATTGGAGTTCAGACAACATATTTTTTGACGGTCAGTTCAGACAACATTTTATCGTGGTAACATCTACATGTGGCGATAATTCTTGCACACACGCCCAGGGAAAATGTATCGTATAAAATTATTAATGCAGGCCGGCCTAGTCACGACCAGCAAGAAAAAAGCAAGAGCAAGATAACATGGGATTCTTATTCGTGCAACACGGCCCCTCCGCGGATCCAACGCTGATTTGGGTTTACAGATTAGCCTTAATATAATCCACACCTCATTTCTTTTTCTAGATATGGCCTCTCTTTTCAGGCTAACGCTGCGAGCGACAGGGTTTAGTTGCTTCGAAAGCCTGTAAACCTTTTTCACAAGCCCCACTTGTCATGAGCTGCGCCCACTAGTTTTTGTCAATGAGTAACAGAGTTAATTCGTTGTGATCCAGAAAGGCGATGAGGACCAGCGATGCTGGAAAGCGACCAGGCGTTCTCGGTTTGCCAGGTGTGGACTCGATTGACCATTTTGTGGTTTGGTTGATCCTGCTGGTCAAAACCAGGTGTGGCATTTACGAAACGACATCGTCCATGGTAAAGGTACGGGTTCGGTGATAGGTTCTGCTCGATTCCTGATCTCGTACAGTTCTGCTCTGCAAATTGCCACGTAAAAGACAACCCTAATTTTTTATGTCAGGGGGAAAGAAAAACTCTATGTCGAGTGCCAGCAGGTTCATATATCAGGTGGATCAGTAGGGGCATCAGCCACCGCATGCAAATGGGAACCACCGCCTCAAGGTTGGGTTCAAATGATACAGTTAAACATGAAGGGAACTCAAGTCTAGCCAGTTGTTAAGGCACACATGGGCTTGATTCATTGTTCTTTGTCAGCTCGCTACCCTACGGACGTGCACAATACATGCTATAAGACTTTCCAACTGCTGATTCACATGATCATATCTTCCTATGAAACCCCTATTAGTTTTGTTCGGGGGAAAATAAAGCCCCTATTACTTAGCACGTCGATATTGCCTATTGGAGTTCAGACAACATATTTTTTGACGGTCAGTTCAGACAACATTTTATCGTGGTAACATCTACATGTGGCGATAATTCTTGCACACACGCCCAGGGAAAATGTATCGTATAAAATTATTAATGCAGGCCGGCCTAGTCACGACCAGCAAGAAAAAAGCAAGAGCAAGATAACATGGGATTCTTATTCGTGCAACACGGCCCCTCCGCGGATCCAACGCTGATTTGGGTTTACAGATTAGCCTTAATATAATCCACACCTCATTTCTTTTTCTAGATATGGCCTCTCTTTTCAGGCTAACGCTGCGAGCGACAGGGTTTAGTTGCTTCGAAAGCCTGTAAACCTTTTTCACAAGCCCCACTTGTCATGAGCTGCGCCCACTAGTTTTTGTCAATGAGTAACAGAGTTAATTCGTTGTGATCCAGAAAGGCGATGAGGACCAGCGATGCTGGAAAGCGACCAGGCGTTCTCGGTTTGCCAGGTGTGGACTCGATTGACCATTTTGTGGTTTGGTTGATCCTGCTGGTCAAAACCAGGTGTGGCATTTACGAAACGACATCGTCCATGGTAAAGGTACGGGTTCGGTGATAGGTTCTGCTCGATTCCTGATCTCGTACAGTTCTGCTCTGCAAATTGCCACGTAAAAGACAACCCTAATTTTTTATGTCAGGGGGAAAGAAAAACTCTATGTCGAGTGCCAGCAGGTTCATATATCAGGTGGATCAGTAGGGGCATCAGCCACCGCATGCAAATGGGAACCACCGCCTCAAGGTTGGGTTAAAGTAAACACTGATGCTGCTTTCCATATTCAGTCAGGTGAAGCGAGTGCAGGTGTCATTATTAGGGATGAAACAGGGAGAGTCCTCCTCACGGCTTGGCGGCTACTGCGACATTGTGCGTCAGCGATGGAGGCGGAGGCGGAGGCATACCTGGAAGGAGTACGACTTGCCGCGGAATGGGTATGGCAACCTGCGATCGTGGAGACGGACTGCTCATTGTTGATTGATGCACTGAACAGTTCAATCAAACAAAGATCAAGCTGGAAAGGCATTCTGCAGGACATCCATGCATCTGCTGGGCTCCTGCCAGAATTTATATTCAATAGAGTCAAAAGAGAGGCCAACAACGTTGCTCATTTGTTAGCACAGCAAGCCATTTCCCGTAGAGAGTTTGTGGTTAGTAGATTTAATTTTCCATCTTGTGTAAGAACTCTAGTAGAGTCAGAGTTGATCACCATTCCTAGTGGCAATGGGAAGAACTCCTGCTTGTACCTTTGCTATGCTTTAATGAATGAAGTCTCTCTTTCGCAAAAAAAAAAAGCGCTCCCAAATGAAAAATATCTTAAGGTTGGATAGGCTTCAACCTTGTTATTAGTGTGTGGAGTTTTGAGAACAGTTTTTCCATCTGCTTTGCTTATTCCCAACGATGGCAACATCGGGTGTTTGTTCACAAATTATTCCTGTCAGTTCTATTGGAAGCTCATGCAGACGATGGCTTAAAGTTTCTGAATATTTTTTCATCCAGTCCATCTCGATCATGCCAACATTTGTAATTCTGGAACAAAGTCAAATCATCAAGGTTGTAACAAGAGGGAAGTAAAGAAGCTCGATGTTTGAGATAAGCTTTCGTATCCATCCTACCTTTTTTGACAAGTGGAGAACCGAAGTCATAAAGATTGGGAGATTGTCTCCCGCATAAGGTAACGAACAGTTAGATTTGTAGGTTCTCAAAACCTGTATGGAGTCGACAGTGAGCTTGGTATCTAATGCTCTTGTGAAATACAGTTTTCTTGGATGTCACTTTGCCGACTGTATGGAGTCGACAGTAAGCCACTTTCGGCTGTAAAAATATCACTCAGCCCTCAACTTTGCACTGCATGAATCATCTATTCTCTTGGTTGCGGCTTGACTGTTGCTCATAAGTTGATTCTTATTTGTGTATATTGGCTCTCTTCTTGTAAAAGGATGATTCATGCAGGAACCTAGGATTTTCTAGTGAATCTGTATCCCAGCCCTCTCAACAGCCACCTGCATCCCATCTCAGAGCTGCTGGTCCCTCTCTAAAATCGGTGGCTTATCTTCCATCTTTCCGAGATGTTGATATGGATGTGGAGAGCAAATCTGTGGCGATAGACCGAAGGCCTGAAAGGTGGAGATAGCAGAGAAGAGTAGTTGAGGACACTCCACTTATCCGTCGTATGAACCCAAACATGTCATCTTCCCCGTCGTGTCCTACGGCGCGGCAATCCCGCGTGCGGTTTACCGGCCAAGTGGCGTTCTTAAGCTTCGCGGGAGGCGCGTTAAGAAACCGAGGATATATACAGTTCCGCGAGTCAGCTCATGTCATTGCCAAACAAAGCTAACGCACCAGTTGATTTTGCTCCTAAATTAACGGTTAAACACCAGTGGCGGCCAACCTTGCGTATTCCGTGGGCTGATCGCCCGATTATGTGAATTCAGAATTTTACTTTCTGTCGCACTTTGACGAAAGTTAGCTTAAGGAATTCCTTTGTCTAAAAAAATAGTTAAAAAATTACCACTGGGAGCATATCACAAGTAACGTGCCACCAATGTCTATGCGTTAAAGCCGGCTCATTCTTTTGCCGTGCCACTCATTTAGTGGCAAGTGGCTACTCTACTTTAGCAAATGATACAGTTAAACATGAAGGGAACTCAAGTCTAGCCAGTTGTTAAGGCACACATGGGCTTGATTCATTGTTCTTTGTCAGCTCGCTACCCTACGGACGTGCACAATACATGCTATAAGACTTTCCAACTGCTGATTCACATGATCATATCTTCCTATGAAACCCCTATTAGTTTTGTTCGGGGGAAAATAAAGCCCCTATTACTTAGCACGTCGATATTGCCTATTGGAGTTCAGACAACATATTTTTTGACGGTCAGTTCAGACAACATTTTATCGTGGTAACATCTACATGTGGCGATAATTCTTGCACACACGCCCAGGGAAAATGTATCGTATAAAATTATTAATGCAGGCCGGCCTAGTCACGACCAGCAAGAAAAAAGCAAGAGCAAGATAACATGGGATTCTTATTCGTGCAACACGGCCCCTCCGCGGATCCAACGCTGATTTGGGTTTACAGATTAGCCTTAATATAATCCACACCTCATTTCTTTTTCTAGATATGGCCTCTCTTTTCAGGCTAACGCTGCGAGCGACAGGGTTTAGTTGCTTCGAAAGCCTGTAAACCTTTTTCACAAGCCCCACTTGTCATGAGCTGCGCCCACTAGTTTTTGTCAATGAGTAACAGAGTTAATTCGTTGTGATCCAGAAAGGCGATGAGGACCAGCGATGCTGGAAAGCGACCAGGCGTTCTCGGTTTGCCAGGTGTGGACTCGATTGACCATTTTGTGGTTTGGTTGATCCTGCTGGTCAAAACCAGGTGTGGCATTTACGAAACGACATCGTCCATGGTAAAGGTACGGGTTCGGTGATAGGTTCTGCTCGATTCCTGATCTCGTACAGTTCTGCTCTGCAAATTGCCACGTAAAAGACAACCCTAATTTTTTATGTCAGGGGGAAAGAAAAACTCTATGTCGAGTGCCAGCAGGTTCATATATCAGGTGGATCAGTAGGGGCATCAGCCACCGCATGCAAATGGGAACCACCGCCTCAAGGTTGGGTTAAAGTAAACACTGATGCTGCTTTCCATATTCAGTCAGGTGAAGCGAGTGCAGGTGTCATTATTAGGGATGAAACAGGGAGAGTCCTCCTCACGGCTTGGCGGCTACTGCGACATTGTGCGTCAGCGATGGAGGCGGAGGCGGAGGCATACCTGGAAGGAGTACGACTTGCCGCGGAATGGGTATGGCAACCTGCGATCGTGGAGACGGACTGCTCATTGTTGATTGATGCACTGAACAGTTCAATCAAACAAAGATCAAGCTGGAAAGGCATTCTGCAGGACATCCATGCATCTGCTGGGCTCCTGCCAGAATTTATATTCAGTAGTCAAAAGAGAGGCCAACAACGTTGCTCATTTGTTACCACAGCAAGCCATTTCCCGTAGAGAGTTTGTGGTTAGTAGATTTAATTTTCCATCTTGTGTAAGAACTCTAGTAGAGTCAGAGTTGATCACCATTCCTAGTGGCAATGGGAAGAACTCCTGCTTGTACCTTTGCTATGCTTTAATGAATGAAGTCTCTCTTTCGCAAAAAAAAAAATGTGCTTTTTTGCTGATCCAAACATGGTCCGGCAGTGACAGGGAACCATGGCCGTTTAGAAGGTCAAGTACGCTGTGAAGCAGGTAGCTAATTGCGTACGGTCAATAGCAATTGAGCTTACCCATGCAGAAGGGGATTTGACAAATATTCTTCTAAGTCATTGACGACATGCTCAACGGGCTCACTCTTTGCAGATCTACCACCGAGTTAGATTCAGCTGCCTCGTGGAATACGGCACACGAAAATGGTGTGGGATTTTCTAATTACCCCTCATTCATGGCACAAGTTACGATCTCGGATGTAAAGCCAAGGCCAATAATAAACCTCAGTCATGGGCTCATGGCACAAGAGGTGAGTGGGTCCTCTCTTTGACACGTAGGCAGGTGTATGACGCGGCACCGGTGGCCGGCAGATCTGCTTGTACCCATCCGGACGGATCAGATGTGACAGTGAGAGGTTAACCCAAATATCCAGGCTGCCTTGGACCAATCAGCTGCAGCACCATGCTTGTATAGTTGTATTCAATCGAAGCAGATGTGGCGCCCTGTGCGTACGTACACCCGAGGTCGATATTTTTGTGTACTTGCTTGTTTTTGCGTTGACATGTTAATTGCGATGATGGTCGGCACGACCTTATTAATTGGCTTTTTTAACTGTTAGAATAGCGTTTTGTATGACAACAATTTGTCAATTTGTCTTTTATGAACCAAAAGGGTCGCTATCGAACAGATAATAGAGCTGAGATTTCTATTGGGAAGACTGCTTATGAGTGTGCAACTTTAAAATTAAATCTTATTCCACATGTGGAAGATTTTATCCTTGTTGAAATAGCTGTTTTTTTTTATTTACTAAGGGTTGGGGTTTGGTAAGGTTCAAACTTGGTGAACTGGACTTATTCCTGTAAACAAAATATTAAGCGTGTGTTCAGACTGTGAACTAAACCTATTCCTTTAAACAAAGTATTTCAAATTTTTGTTGGTTTTGAACTGTGCTACACTTATGACACCGGCACGGCTCAGGGGCGAAGCCAGACGGCGAGCTCGCCGGGGTCAAGCAACTCACAGCAACAGGGTCATACAACTTAATAAGCACTGATTAACAGTGTTTTTCACTGGATTTGCCGAAAGTCGTTGGGGTCAGCTGACCCCGATGACACTTCGCCCCTGATGCGGCTAGAGTTTGTCAACGAGCTAACATCACAAGCAAATTTCTTTAATAATCACGTTGTGAGCTTCCAAATCTTGCCCTTATATTTGGTCGGACACAATAGTCATACAAGAACACTGCTATACATCTGACTGAAACATCCCGACTTCAGTCCGACTTGAGACATAAACAAACGAGGGCCATAAACTCTTTGATTACACCTTCATGTGGCAATAGATTAATGCAGTCAGACTGGAGTCGTACGGATCCAGTCGGATGCAGAGCATTTCCCATCATACAGTTTAGTCACAATTATAGTCGTTCAATCCAATCGGATACACATCATTATTATTTTTACCGAAAGTGGGAAACGCGATAGAACACTACATAAGCAAGAACGCCCACATAAACCCTCCAAAGATATTACTCATTTCCAAAGTAGCTATGGCTCCAAGTTCGACTAGGCAAAACGAATCCCTTTCAAACCTTCCAGATTTGAATAGAAAATCCAAAAGACGGAGGTGCCACATGTAAAGCTAACAAGTAACTGTAGCACGCCCCGTAAAGAATGTTTACGCGTCGCCTCCGATACGATCCGAACCTTCCCATTTCGAACAGCTCGTTCAGAAACGGCAAGATATATTTACCGGCGCAGAAGATCCCACAGGTCGCGGCGTATAAAGCTACGCGGCACCCGCGCGTCTCCCACCAGGAACAACAAGAGAAGCCGCAGCGCCACCGCACCACCACCACACCACCGGCAGCAATGGCGACAACTCGCCGGCAGCGCCGCCCGTTCCAGCTCGTCCCGCTCCTCTTCTTCCTCCTCGCAGTCGCCGCCTACGGCCGCCTCATCTCCGATGGCTTGACGCCAACCTCCCACCTCGGCACGACCGTGATCCGCCTCGCCTCCTCGGCGCCGGCCAAGGCGGAGGAGAAGTGCGAGCAGTCGTACGGATTCCTCCCGTGCACCACCACCGTGTTCGGTAACCTCTTCCTGGTGCTCGCCTACGGGTTCCTCATGTACAAGGCGGCCACGTACCTGTCGGCGGGGAGTGAGCTGCTGCTCGAGATCATGGGCCCCGGCCTCGTCGGCGGCCTCCTCCTTCCCATCCTCGGCGCGCTCCCCGACGCGCTGCTCGTGCTCGGTTAGTTCGCCTCACCTTGCTTGCTTCCTTAGCTCGGATTGTGCTTTGATGAATTGCCACGCATTCGGTTGCCTGACCTACTCGATCGCCTGGTTCGTGTGTTTCGAGGATTGGGACTGCATAAAGTCTCCTTAGCTTCTATTCCAGGGGGCAAAATTCTTCTAGTTTTCCTGGTACACTTAGCTTCTCTAGGGATCAGCAAGCAAAGAGATCAAGCTAATTTAGTTCAAAACTTCTACCCTTCATTTTTTGGGGAAAAAATTGTGTTGATTCAGATCTGAGGCCTCTATTCTTCGATTTGTGATTGGATCAGGGTCACTTTTGTAAAGTACTATTATATTTTCATGAAGCCTCTGTTTATTCTTTGAATTTTTCGCTTTACTATGCACTCTGAACTCTGCTTTTCTCTGAATGTTTCTGAACTCCGTTTGTTTTGCTCAGCTTGCTAAAGTTCCACCTGTGCCTGTCGGTGGCCTTTTGACCTTTATTTAGCCTTTTCCTTTCAAGATAGAATGTATCTTTTCCCTTCCATGATTGACCTTTTATAATTTTTGTTAACTGATAGGGTTGGTTAAATTTCGTATGTCATCTCGACAGCTACCGTTAGATTTTAAGCTCTTCTCTGGTCAAACTTTATTTTATTTTTTGAACGAACACTCTTCTTCTCGGATCATGGTCTTTTGGTGTTGTGAAATCTCTAGTAAAGTTTATTTACCGGTTAATCAGTAAAGATCATTAAAAGAGTTCCCAAGGTGTGATGCAGATTTCGACGTTGCAAATGCACTAGCTATAGTTAATTTTTTCGTAACACAATTGGGAACCAAGCTTTACTAAAGTATGTATCGGTGAAACTGAGATCTCATACCACAGTTACACATGTGGTTCTGGGCTGCAGGAACAAAATATATTATTATGACAGAGAACCTTATTGTATTATACAACTACTAAATCTGATCTCATCAGATATCTATTCTAGTTCTAACACCACAGTAGTTGGCAGCCTCGCTAAAAATGGTTCATAGTCCCTCAAAAATGTTTGGTAATCCTGCAGTCACTTAAAAATACAGTAGAAGAACTTTCTGAATTTCATGCCTCGTACCAGATTTACGTGACAGAGTGGCAGATTTACTTGATCAAAACATATTTCTCCTTGTGCATGTACTAGAATCATGAAATTGATGTTCGTATTACTTAAAAGTGATCCGTGCACCTTTGCACGTGATATGTTTATCCGTAAAAGGAAGAATTCTGACACTGTTGATTACATTGCAGCATCTGGCCTCTCAGGGAGTAAAGAGACTGCACAAAGTCAGGTCCTTGTTGGAATGGGGTTGCTTGCTGGTTCCACGGTGTTCCTCCTCACCCTGCTTTGGGGAACCTGTGTCGTTGTTGGCAAGTGTGACCTTGGGCCAAACGGTGTTGCAGTTGATTTACAGAACACTAAGCGGCAGTTGATCTACAGAACACTAAGGGCTGCAGCTTGACTGGTACGTCACTTACTCTTACCGTCTTACGTGAAGTATTGCTAATGGAAACAATTTGATGCTTGGTTGTCCTTCAACTCTGAACTAGAACTGTGAAGCGCATAACTTTCAGTTTTCATATCAAAGAATTGTGGTATCATTTGATGCAGCAATACTAATTACTAGGTAGAATTATCCAGTCACTCATCACTACCAAACAAAAGATGGCAGTTTTGAACAAATGTGTTCAGTTGACTATCATGTAGTGACTGATAATTGGCTGCAGGAACTGGCATCACGACTGATGTGCAGACCAGCTACGCAGCACGGATCATGGCAATATCTGTCATCCCCTTTGTCATCGCTCAGTTCCCGGTGATGTTGAAGAGCCACCATGGCAAGCGTCTAGCTGTCTTGCTGGCCCTTATCGTATCATTCTTGCTAGTGCTTTCCTACTGCCTGTATCAGGTAAATGATTTGATGATAACAATGACAGGATTGACAAGTTTGGTCTACATGAATCAATTTTGACACTGTTCGATCGTGCATCTTGCCTCAGGTTTTCCAGCCCTGGGTCCAGAGGAGGAGACTTGCATACGCGAAGCACAAGCATGTGATCTCCGGGATCCTGAGGCACGCCCAGATGCAAGCACTCGGTCGGTTGCTTAATGATGACGGCACGCCCAATGAAGATGTCATACGGAAGTACGGTGCTTCCAACATCCTCGTCCTGTTGGCTCTTGATATGCTAGTAGAACTCCATTTCATGAACTTTATATATGCTCATACGCAGGTTGTTCCACAAGATTGACATGGACGAGAGCCGCTCCCTGTCCCGGTCGGAGCTGCACGCGCTCATTGTTGGGATCAACTTCGATGAGGTTGACTTTGACAAGGCAGATGCTGTTGATAAGGTCATGGATGACTTTGACACGTCCCGCAACGACGTCGTGGAGGAGGAGGAGTTTGTGCAGGGGATGAAGAAATGGCTCGAGGAGGCCAAGCGCAGCGTGCCAACCAGCGGTGCCTTCTCCGTGAAGTTCATCGACGACTTCCATGCGGTAATCTGTCACCCTGGATTGTGCATAGCTGTGCACAGCAAGAACTTACCGGGATCACCTGGATTGTGCAGAGGACGAGGCAGGAGCACAACCAGCTGGTTGAACAGGCCGACGAGGCCGTGGAGAGCGTCGAGAACCCCACCTGGTGCATCACCAAGGCCGTGGGGCTCCTGATCTTGGGTGCCGCCATCGCCGCGGCATTCGCGGACCCGCTCGTCGACGCCGTCCACAACTTCTCTGACGCCACACACATCCCTTCCTTCTTTATCTCTTTCATCGCCCTCCCGCTGGCGACCAACTCAAGCGAGGCCGTCTCCGCCATCATCTTCGCCAGCAGGAAGAAGCAGAGGACATGCTCGCTCACTTTCTCTGAGGTACGCAGTCAAGACGCATCAACTCTCTTCCCCCCGGCTTAGCAGACATTTGATGGCTGCTTGGTTTGCAGGTGTACGGCGGCGTGACGATGAACAACACGCTGTGCCTGGGCGTGTTCCTGGCGCTCATCTACTTCAGGAAGCTGACTTGGGACTTCTCGTCGGAGGTGCTCATCATCCTGCTCGTCTGCATCGTCATGGGCCTCTTCACCAGCTTCCGGACCACGTTCCCGCTCTGGACCTGCCTCGTCGCCTACGCGCTCTACCCGCTCTCACTCGTCATCGTCTACATTCTCGACTACGTCTTCGGCTGGTCATAGGCTCATCATGGCTTCTCGGCATCTCATTCTTTTGGCGCCCACGAATGTTCAGTTTGATCTTCACTTGTAATTTGACTTCTGTGATTATATGTCCAGACTCTGTGAGACGTTACTCATGTTCGACGTAACCACGTTGTCTTTCGTCGTATAGAACCTGAATGCCTCTAGAATCTCCACGTATTTCATCACAATTTTATAGCAGCTGAGTGTTTCTGATCTTGTACCCTTTTTTTATTATTGAAAAGGGCAGTGGTTTCTCTACCTTGTATGTTCAAATTGATCACTGAGCGATCAAGAAACTAGTATAGGTACAAACAAGACAAATTTTACACGAACAAAAAGACATCATAAAAACTGTTTATCACAGATGGTCTGTCGTGGGCTTTGGACCTTGAGCTCCATAATGATGAAGCACCTGATGTTTGCATGGAGTTGCGTCGACTTGAAGCAAAGCTTATCCCAAAGACCTACACTTCAAATTGATTCTCTAGGCGCTGCGTACATGTCCAAAAATGGGAGAACAAAATGCCACACCAGGTCATTTGCTCAAAGCTAGTAGCCGTCAGTCACGCATTCATTTAAAAAAAAATCAGGAAAACCTCCTCACAGGTGAAATCAAGGCATTCTGTCATATTTCTGGACCGGATCCTTGCAACTGTCTCGAGAAGCTGGTTAGTTTTGTGGCAATCAGACCGTAACCAGCTCTTTTTTTCTTGAAAATTCCTTTGATCATCTACAAAGCAGAAGCAAAGCCCTAACCAGATTTAAACACGATTAATACTTCACAGGGCACCTGTTACAGATTTTGAGAGGGACACACTTTCTTAAGAGTTAACGACCTACCGTGTAACTCCAACAGGGGGGGTGTGACATGCAGAAAGATAAACAGAATTTTGTGCTTAAAAAAATATTAGGACTAGCAGCACATAATGCTTATGTAGATAGACAGAAACAAGCATTAATTTTCCTATTTTGCCATTAAAACAAGTTCAGCATACAGCAATGATAAAGCGTCAGCTTCGCAATGAGCACTTCTTTTGGGAGTGTCCAAGAAGATGACATCGACCACATTGAACGATCCGTTTTGGTCGTTTCAAGCTCTCTATCTTAAGAATCTTCATTTTGGGGCGGCCAGGTGGCCTCCGAATCTTGGGTGGACTAAGTATCACATCTGCTCTGCTGCCTATACCTTGAAGGCCAGAAGACGAGCTGTTCCACTGGCTCCTGTCAGGTATTGGATAGATTTTCTGGGGGGATGTTTTCCTCTCTTTCATCGCCCTCCCGCTGGCGACCAACTCAAGCGAGGCCGTCTCCGCCATCATCTTCGCCAGCAGGAAGAAGCAGAGGACATGCTCGCTCACTTTCTCTGAGGTACGCAGTCAAGACGCATCAACTCTCTTCCCCCCGGCTTAGCAGACATTTGATGGCTGCTTGGTTTGCAGGTGTACGGCGGCGTGACGATGAACAACACGCTGTGCCTGGGCGTGTTCCTGGCGCTCATCTACTTCAGGAAGCTGACTTGGGACTTCTCGTCGGAGGTGCTCATCATCCTGCTCGTCTGCATCGTCATGGGCCTCTTCACCAGCTTCCGGACCACGTTCCCGCTCTGGACCTGCCTCGTCGCCTACGCGCTCTACCCGCTCTCACTCGTCATCGTCTACATTCTCGACTACGTCTTCGGCTGGTCATAGGCTCATCATGGCTTCTCGGCATCTCATTCTTTTGGCGCCCACGAATGTTCAGTTTGATCTTCACTTGTAATTTGACTTCTGTGATTTATCTGTCCAGACTTTGTGAGATGTTGTTACTCATGTTGACGTAACCGCGCTGTCTTTTCTCGTATATAACCTGAATGCCTCTAGAATCTCCACGTATTCCATCACAATTTTATAGCAGCTGAGTGTTTCTGATCTTGTACCCTTTTTTTATTATTGAAAAGGGCAGTGGTTTCTCTACCTTGTATGTTCAAATTGATCACTGAGCGATCAAGAAACTAGTATAGGTACAAACAAGACAAATTTTACACGAACAAAAAGACATCATAAAAACTGTTTATCACAGATGGGGTCTGTCGTGGGGCTTTGGACCTTGAGCTCCATAACGATGGATCACCTGATGTTTGCATCATTGCATGGAGTTGTGTCACCGTCGATTTGAAGCAAAGCTTATCCCAAAGACCCACACTTCAAAATTTGATTCTCTAGGCTCTGCGTACATGTCTAAAAATGGGAGAACAAAATGCCACACCAGGTCATTTGCTCAAAGCTAGTAGCCGTCAGTCACGCATTCATTTAAAAAAAAATCAGGAAAACCTCCTCACAGGTGAAATCAAGGCATTCTGTCATATTTCTGGACCGGATCCTTGCAACTGTCTCGAGAAGCTGGTTAGTTTTGTGGCAATCAGACCGTAACCAGCTCTTTTTTTCTTGAAAATTCCTTTGATCATCTACAAAGCAGAAGCAAAGCCCTAACCAGATTTAAACACGATTAATACTTCACAGGGCACCTGTTACAGATTTTGAGAGGGGCACACTTTCTTAAGAGTTGACGAGCAATATATCGTGTAGCTCCAACAGGAGGGGGAGGGGTGACATGCAGAAAGATAAACAGAATTTTGTGCTTAAGAAAAAAAAATTAGGACTACCAGCACATAAGGGTTAGATAGATAGACAGAAACAAGCATTAATTTCCCTATTTTGCCATTAAAACAAGTTCAGCGTACAGCATTGATAAAGTGTCAGCTTCGCAATGAGCACTTCTTTTGAGAGTGTCCAAGAAGATGACATCGACCACATTGAACGATTCGTTTTGGTCGTTTCAAGCTCTCTATCTTAAGAATCTTCATTTTGGGGCGGCCAGGTGGCCTCCGAATCTTGGGTGGACTAAGTATCACATCTGCTCTGCTGCCTATACCTTGAAGGCCAGAAGAAGAGCTGTTCCACTGGCTCCTGTCAGGTATTGGATAGATTGTCTGGGAGTATGTTTCCCGATACTTCATTACGCTGAAGCATTCATGAGCATATAGGCGGGGATCCTCGCCACAGGAAAGTAATGCCGCAGCAGCATGTGCACACGGAATGCCATAAACTTGCCATCGACGGCACGAGCAGCACCTAGCCTGAGTATCCACAATGTTTGTTCGCTCTGACGACACAATCTCAAACTCCACCTTGTTTGCTCGAAGGACTTGATAACACCCTGAGTCAGATATAGCTTCTGAAATAAGCTTCTCGGCTGATGGAACAAGAACTGAGTTGTATGATTGTGCCAGGTTTTGACGTTCAGCAAACCAGCAGGTCAACTGATGCCTTATGTGCTCTACAGTTTGCACGATGGGGTACTCATGACACTCAAGGGACCAGTTATATATTATCTCAGTTATTCCAAGACTAAAATGGCCATACCGGATACCCACAAAGTAAGCAACTGCCCAGAGATTTGGTGGAAAGCGCTCCAACCATGGCATGACATCTTGTACTTGCATCATCTCTTTTACCTTCGAATCAAATTCCCCTGTTGTGAGAGCATAAACGGCACTCCAGAAAAGGTTGAGGAGCTTAGGATTCTTGAACTCATCACGAAAACTTTCACTCACATATCTCAAACAAAATCCATGAAAAGCAGTGGGGAAGTGGAGTTCAACAGCTTCAACCACTTCCGGTTTCCTCTCGGATAGTATTGTCAAGATGGGCATCTTATCGGTGTTAGCTCCGAGCATCTTCCTCAGTTCTGATATAAACCACTTCCAACTTTCATCACTCTCAGCATCAACAATACCAAACGCCAGAGGGTACATCATGTGATCAGCGTCAACAGCTGAAGCACATAGCAATGTCCCAAGATACTTCCCCTTCAGCTCAGCCTTGTCAATTTCCAAAAGGGGCCTGCATGCATTTAAGAAACCATAAATGGATGCATGAAATGAGACAAACAGCCGTTGGAAGGAATTAGCTGGTCCTGTCCCTCTGTATATTACAACACTGCCAGGATTCGTCTTCAAAATCTGCTCGCAGTATGCAGGAAGAAAGCGATAGCCATCTTCAAGGGTACCATGAACGGCAGCCATGCTTCTCTCCTTTCCACGCCATGCCTGCATATAAGAAACAGCGACCCCATGCTGCTCCCGAATATCCTGCAATATTTCTTTAGGCTTGATCTGTGGGTTATCTCTGAGCCTAGCCTCAACAGACCTAGCGACCCAACCAACAGTAGCCTGCTGATGATGTAAGTCCCGAACACCCTCGCATGTGTGTGGCCCATGCAGAGTGCGGACAGTGAAAGTTGGAACACCCGGGCATTTAGCAATGTGCACCCGCCATGGACATCCTTCTTTTGAGCACTTTGCGATGAATCGGCTACGGTCAGATTTTACAACACGGAGTTCATAATGCAAAGCAATGGCCATGTCCTTGACAGTCCTCCGGCATGTTTCGACATCAGCAAACTCTTGACCAATGACAAGGGTATGGAGGCCAGGTACAAGGTTCTGGTCTGGCTCACCTAAAATCTCTGGCTCGCCTAAAATCTCTGGCTGACCTAAAACCTCTGACTCACCGCATGCATTTAAGAAACCATAAATGGATGCATGAAATGAGACAAACAGCCGTTGGAAGGAATTAGCTGGTCCTGTCCCTCTGTATGTTGCAACACTGCCAGGATTCGTCTTCAAAATCTGCTCGCAGTATGCAGGAAGAAAGCGATAGCCATCTTCAAGGGTACCGTGAACGGCAGCCATGCTTCTCTCCTTTCCACGCCATGCCTGCATATAAGAAACAGCGACCCCATGCTGCTCCCGAATATCCTGCAATATTTCTTTAGGCTTAATCTGTGGGTTATCTCTGAGCCTAGCCTCAACAGACCTAGCCACCCAACCAACAGTAGCCTGCTGATGATGTAAGTCCCGAACACCCTCGCATGTGTGTGGCCCATGCAGAGTCCGGACGGTGAAAGTTGGAACACCCGGGCATTTAGCGATGTGCACACGCCATGGGCATCCCTCTTTTGAGCACTTTGCGATGAATCGGCTACGGTCAGATTTTACAACACGGAGCTCATAATGCAAAGCAATGGCCATGTCCTTGACAGTCCTCCGGCATGTTTCGACATCAGCAAACTCTTGACCAATGACAAGGGTATGGAGGCCAGGTACAAGGTTCTGGTCTGGCTCACCTAAAATCTCTGGCTCGCCTAAAATCTCTGGCTGACCTAAAACCTCTGACTCACCGAAAACCTCTGACTCACCTAAACCCTCTGGCTCAATTAAAACCTGGCTATCTTCCATCAATCTGCCAAGCCACTAGCTGAATAAAATTTGCTCCTATGGATCATAGAGAACGCTCCAGACCTGCACATATTAGCACAAGTAACTGGTCATCAAAAATGGTAGTTTCATTTCAAACTGGGCAATGTGGTTTCAAGAGTCAGCAACACTAGGATGAGTACTAACAGTAACACTGGATGAATGACTGGATCTGCAGTTAGTTACATGATCAGTTTAGGCCATCTGCTTTATGCCGAGATGCAACAGAGAACTCTATTACAACTATTGTCTCACTTCTCATTTTTCAGTCAAGTATGAACATCACTTTACTCAGGGAAACTGAGAGTGTAGCCTCCTGAACTAAGCGAGAACGAATATAAGGCCTATCTCTATTAGGTTCACCTCTCCTGGAGGCCCTACCTACTTGACAATTTTCTTTTTCTAAACTTTTGCTTCCCCCAATACCATTTTTCTTTCTCTAAATTCAATAAGGGGTGTCAGCTTTGTGTCGAGATGCAATTAGTTTAAATTTGTAAGGTAACAAACTGCAATTAAACAACAGCGCATGGAATTCAACTGAATCCCCAAAATTTGAGGGGAAGCACACTGAAATATCGGTATCCCCACCAAGCAAATCGGCATTGATGTATGG
Organism: Eragrostis tef; assembly: GCA_000970635.1. Taxonomy (NCBI): domain Eukaryota; kingdom Viridiplantae; phylum Streptophyta; class Magnoliopsida; order Poales; family Poaceae; genus Eragrostis; species Eragrostis tef. Next base: position 123,814 of record LAPY01000181.1, read on the forward strand.
ATTGGGGCATGCAACCCCAAAATTTGAGGGGAAGTACGCTGATACTAGTATCCCCGTCAAACAAATCGGCAATGGTGTATGGACTGGAGCATCCAACCCAGACTTGCAAAACGAACGATTAAGATGGGCCCTTTGAACTATCAATCCAGAGGGAGGCGAACAGACCAATCGGGCGAGGTAGGGCATCCGAGAGCTCCGCCCCCAAGTCGCCACGAAGGAGGAGGATTAGAAGATTGGGGAGGATAGCTCGGCACTCACCTTCCGTCGAAGCTGGATGAGGAGGAGGGTTCTGGCCCGGCTCGCTGCGGTGCGCTGGCCGCACGAGACCTAGCCGCTCCGCCGTCCTTGCGCCGCCCGGGGACCTGACGTCTGAGAGAGAGGAGTTGTGCGACGGCGGGGTACGGGGGCAGAACGGGAATCGGATTGTCGGATCCTCTGCCTCGGTACTTAGCTCAAATCAGGCACGTCCATCTTCAAACGAATGGGTATTTTTCTTTATCCTATTTCTCCTCTACTCCAAACTTATCCCCTTTCTCGACTGTAGGATTTTATTGATATTGAAGTGTAGTACAGCTGGTGTTTACTGCATAACCCTGAAAAATAAAGAATTACAGCTAAGTTCTCCAAAGCACTATTCATTAGAGATGAAAACCGTCAAAAACGGTCGAAAAATATCATTACCATTTCTTAACCTTATTATTTAGTCGAAAACAAAATCAAAACCGGTAACCTTAAAAATAAAAACGGAGCCGAAAATGTCCGAATATCGAAAGCGAAACTATCGGAACAAAAATATGTCGATATCGGTCGGAAGACGATAGTTGTGATCGAAAAT
>LAPY01000181.1:175348-188638 GCA_000970635.1 Eragrostis tef
GATGGGGGGAGAGAGAGAGAGAGAGAGAGAGAGAGAGAGAGAGAGAGAGGAAGTGGTGGCCAGGGACACTGACCCAGGAGAGGAGAGGAGCGGAGCGGAGTGGAGTGGAGTGGGGGACTCCAGCTAAACAAGAAGCAATCGGATGGATGGCAACATCACTCACATTCGAGCAGGGGTGGGGGACGGGGGGAGGCAAAGCTTTCCACTTCTCCCCTTTCTTTTTCTCTCTCTCCAGACTCCAGAGGGTGTGGGAGCTTGGAGAGCAGGGGGCACAAGGGAGGCAGCAAGACAGGATGATAAGAGTAGGATTTGGGATTTAGTGAGGAGAGAGAGAGACGCAAGGGAGTGGCTTGTGATGAGTGCCACTGTCTCTCTTTCTCAGAGAGAGAGAGAGAGAACAACAGCTGGGGCTGGCTGGAGCCACCCAGAAGGGTTTGGGAAGCCAAATTTGGAGGAGCTTGGATGTGTGGGTTTTGGTGGGGATTTCTCTGCGGGGTGGCTGATTTGGGCATTTGGATCATTGTGGAGATGGAGATGTGGCATGAGATGGAGATTTATGTTCTTTGTATGCTTGCTTATGATGCTTTGTTCCCATATGGTTTGGATTCTTCCTCTTCCAACGGGTAAAAACAGCTGGTACTATCGTCTGTTGTAATTCGTTTGAATCTTACTGTAAAAATCATTCCCCAGACGACGTGAAGAACGTGATCCTTGAAGAAAATGTAGAAAAGGGTTCATTTTGCCATTTTCAGTGACGCTGAAAACATTATGAAACCAAACACATCAACTCATAGATTCATGACGCACAGGCCCAAAATCAGCCCTTTCGGCAACCCCATGCTGATGATGGCTGAACAATTCTACCGTGGTTCCATGAAACAAAGTTGACTTGAAACCGTAGGAAAATGACAGCAACGTGCCGTCCCGGCGGCTTCGTTTGCTTCTTCCCTGTGCGGCTAGACGAGCGTGAAGATCTGAGAATCGGTGCGTGGCTTGGAGCTGCGCCGCCAGCCAGCGGTGGCTGCAATCAATCAATCGCTGAGCTAGGCCTGAGGACGCATGTGTATGTGTGGCAGCACCGCAGCTGGCTGGCTGTGTGCGACAGTGCGATGCTTACATCTTTTGGCTCGCTCCTTTAATTTGCTTTGCTTTGCCAAAAGAGGCACGCTCTTTTCTCCCCTCCCACACATGGTGACGCACTGCATGCCGACGACCCAACTGCTGGCTGCTGCGTGCCAAGGAAACACACACGCCTTCCCTTTCGCTTGAGTATTTGTTTTTCTTTTCGTGTTTGTCACGAACGCGCTGCGATCTTAGTACTCCTAATGGCTCAGCTAATTCACTCATGAACTCGCCCCTAATCAACACGGCAGTACGTAGGACAGTTCTTCTGCTCCTCCGTAGAGCCAGACAGAGAGACATTCCGGCAGAATAAATTTTAACAACTGACCTGATGGATTCGTTCGTACAGGTGCATTTTCTTCTTTTAAGGTTCGTGTCACGTCAACCGTTACTTGATTTGACGGATGGGTGATTTGAGTATAGAGGCACTGAGGACTGGCGTCCGGATTCGATCTGACTGCGCCTTGTACGAGCAGCAACTGCGGTCGGTCGGCGCCGCACCCAGCACAACAGAATCCTGCAGCAGAGCGCCCCTTTTTTTTCTCCTTTTTTTTCTTTAGGAAAAAGTCCATATTACTCCCCTCAAGTATAACCAAAGTCCACATAACCCCCTAAACTATCTTTTGGTTCATTTCACCCCCTAACCTATGTCAGTTGGCTTAATATACCCCCTAATACAATTTCTCTTTTTTATTTCTCCATGCACAAGTGTGTCATTATGTTCAAATTTTGCAAGATGATAGTAGACATCGTAAATCATGTCACAAAAATATAAAATAATTTTTTTTATCATTATTTTCATGGGCTGAGATATTTAATAATTAAGTAAACCTTGAGATACAATATTATATTGAAAATGACTCGCTCCTTTAATTTGCTTTGCTTTGCCAAGAGAGGCACGCCCTTTTCTCCCCTCCCACACATGGTGACGCACTGCATGCCGACGACCCAACTGCTGCTGCGTGCCAAGGAAACACACATGCTCGCTCACACGCCTTCCCTTTCGCTATTTGTTTTTCTTTTCGTGTTTGTCACGAACGCGCTGCGATTCGATCTTACTCCTAATGACTAAGCTAATTCGCTCATCAACTCCCCCCTAATTAACACGGCAGTACGTAGGACAGAGAGACATTCCGGCAGAATAAGATTTAGCAACTGATCTGATGGATTCGTTCGTACAGGTGCATTTTCTTCTTTTAAGGTTCGTGTCACGTCAACCGTTACTTGATTTGACGGACGGGTGATTGATTGTGAGTAGAGAGGCACTGAGGACTGGCGTCCGGATTCGATCTGACTGCGCCTTGTACGAGCAGCAACTGCGGTCGGTCGGCGCCGCACCCAGCACAACAGAATCCTGCAGCAGAGCGCCCCTTTTTCTTCTCCTTTTTTTTTCTTTATTATTGCTACTCTCTCCAGCCTCCAGTGAACGATTGGGGGCAGCACCTGCGGGTGCAGTACGCCGGCCACACTCACCAAGCCCATGATTGTCTGCCCGCGATCTTGCAAACGCGCACATGAAACTTCTTGTGCATCCTCCTGCCTCGTTTTCAAAAAAAAAAAAAAAAAAAACCCTTCTTTTGACGTTCCGAGGAAAATAAATCTTGTGCATAATGAAACTACGTAGCCGAAATGATTAGCTGGGCATGAGGAACATCGTCGTTGCAAAAGAAACTGTTGTTATCCACCTGTTTCAGGGGCTTAATCCCCCGGTCAAACGAGATCTATCAACCTCAAGTACGTGATCAGATCGGCCTTGCTGCTGGTTGGAAGAACTGAGGTTTATCAAGGGCCGGAGCTTAGCTCGCAATACAAAAATAAAGATTTTTTTTTCTATCCCCGTGTGGAGGTGCACGTTCCCAGCAGGATCCACAGCCATGTGTCCGTTGCAAAGAATACGATTCCGGGGGTAAACAATTGAACGGAGGCCGACATTCGAAAAGCTGTGATAGCTTACACTAGAACTCCTGATCTCACCACTGATAGACGATTTGTTTTTTCTTATAGTAACAAGCAAGCCAAATGCAGCTTTCGACTGCTGCATCATGAAAAAAATTGGCCGCATGAACAGTAGCATGCGCGCGAGGCAGCTTTCGACGTCGTCGTCGCCGCCGCCTGACGCTGCGGCTAGATTTATTCCCCGTCCAACCGTGGCGGCTGCCTACTTAACATTTCTATATGGAGAGCGCGAGATTTGAGGTTGACTGCAACACTAGCTTTCGTCTATGGGTTACTGTGATCGTGTAGATCCATTGGTTGCTTCACTGTACGGAGAATCGTTGGTATTTTTGTTGTTGTTGCTTGAGGTGCAGTACTGCTGTGGTATTACTTTTTCCTTTGTGGACAGAAATAGCAAGCGTAGCAGCGTGGCAACTTTGGTTCTTTTGCTGAACAAGTGCTCGTTTTTTAGTACCGTTTAACAACGAAAGCGGTTAGGTGTGGGTTCAATTTAACTTTTGCTAAGGACTTCCAGGCGAAACAATGTTATATTTGTCTATTCACAGATCAGGTCATGAAAATATTGGCCATCTTTCTCGCAATGAAATAAAGTGCTACCGCAGGCTCACGGGAAAAAAAATATTTGTCCGATTTGGTAGTGCTCCAGCTCTAGAAAATGTTGTATTAATTACTGAGCTCTAGAAATGCGTAGATCTGGAGCTGTGAATGTACTACTGTTAAAGTCATTAATGGAGTCATTTTGTATTAATTTTGACTAAAAGTAAATGTAGGTATTTATTTTAAGGATTTGCTCCTTCTCAGCCAGGTGACTGAGATTTTTGCGGATCTCCTGGTCACAATTTCGGAATAATGAAAATATGTTGCTCGAACAATTGTACTGTACTAATGCAACAATGAAATTGTATTGCTGGAACAGTTAGTTCTTAGGTGGAATATTATTGTTTTTCATAGAACATTTTTTTGGCACAAATGAATGAAACATCTGAGCGGCTCGATCAACATATAACGATTGAAACAAGCGATTGAGAGATTAGCAAAATCTCTATAACCTGAGAGCGGGACACACCCACAAATTCCAGTATGAGTCTCAAGCTGGGGTAATGCACTACTACAATTTTGCATCCCATCTTCTTCGTTGTTCGAATAGTGGATTTTGAGCTAGCGCCTACTAGGCTACTATAGCTACCTATGTTTAGCCTGCAAGACGATGATGACACTTAACACAAGGTCAGGGCAGGCATGAACGCAGAGGCCAGTGCCACTGCATGCATGCCGCGAAAGCCAAGCCAAATCATATGGCGCCGGTCCAAACTCCTCATCACGGAAGCTAGTCGGGTATGGCCACCAGGTAGCGGTCGGTCGATCGATGCGGCGCGCGCGTCCCCGCGTGCCGCCCGCGCCTCGGCGTCTGCTTGCAAACACCGATGCGTGCAAGCGCACACATCTTCCGGGGGAGTTCCTTGCATCGCAGCTTTACAGTTGGGCCTATCGATCTTCCCTGTTGGACGAATCCATAGCTTATTAGCACCAACTGTACTAGCTCACGTTTGCATGAGTGCTAGTATATGCATGATCCATCGACAACTCCAACACCCCAACTGCGAAATGCCAAAGCAAGCACAGCTAGCAACTTCCACGCAGACATGCAGTTGCCACACAGTTTTCAACCCTCCCAAAAGGTAGCCTGTGCAAAATTAGCAACTGATCAGCATCTGCACGGGATGTATTGATTCTGTCCTGCTAGCAGCGTGCTAGATTTGAGTCCAACGTAATCAAACGTCGACTTTTTCAAAGCCATCATCTCCTCGTTCTGCATGAAGCACTGCTCCCGTCGTTGCCAGTCATGTCAAAACCTCCTTTTAATTTCCTCCCGGCGTCCCCCACGTCTTCTTCCCCGCGATGGGGACAGCCCACCACATTCTTGTGGCCACGAATGGCGGCCGGTGGTCTCTGTCGAACGATCGCCTTCCGAATTGAACGCATCGGCTTGCACCCAAAACCACGACAACAACCAACGTCTTTGATGGATCCCGCCTGCTATTTATTTCCAACCACTGTTTGCTTGCTAGTGGCATTTACGTAAAATGGAGAAACATCTAGAAAAGCAGCTGAACCGATCGAGAAAGGCGCGCAACAAGACATGATCTCAAACAATCACATCGATGACTAAGGCGCCTTGTTTTGGAATGGTGGAAAAGAACTTTACAGGAATTCTTCCAATGTGATTTTTTGGAACACATGGTTGAATCCTACCAAATCATTTGAAATTCTTGTAGAATGCTTTCCTCTATATGACTTCTTGCAGGAAAATGACCTAAGAGATCCAACCTCTTGGAAACCTTTCTTGGGGTCCATCCCTATAACTAAGTCCTTGCATTTGCATCCAAACACTCTTCAATCCTGTTTTTTATTGCATTTTTATCAAAGCAAAGGGAGGGCCTAACGTGTCTGAGGTTTAGAAAAAGCATGCTACCATGGTTTATTTGCTGGGATCATTAATTAATACACGCCGTCTGCTACAATAGTAGTAGTAGATGATTGGCATGCATGCACGTCGGTTTTCATGGCGACGAGTGGACGACGAACGTTTTGTGTAGATACGATGAACAGATGGAGATCATCGAGTGAGAGGAGACAGGAGAGGAGGCGTTTGTGTCCAATGATTAGAGGCGCCCCCGTCCAAGTTAAGCAGATGGCTACAGCTGCGCTTCTGTACCGGACTGCTGACTGGTAAGCCACAGCTCCTTGAATTGAAAAGGAGGGGCAGTACAGCCGAGAATGGTGGTGCACGACTGTAGCTGCCATGGCAGGAGTGTACAAACTCCTTCCATTTTTTTTTCCATTTTCCGAAAACGAATTACCTCACACGCCAGAATGAAACAGTACTAGTACTACAGCCCGTATTTCGTAAAACAATATTTTATGCTTTGTCTATAGTACCTGTAGAATGATCTTTGGATGCCATAGGAAAAGGGCGACGATAAAGGTAACTGTATTCATCTCATGGTACGGCTCGATGCATATGCATGCATGCGTGGTACTCGTTCCCAAATGATGAATGAACAGGGTGCTGCCGTTTGATCCGCACAGCGGATAGGAGCTTAGAATACTGTGGTCTAGAGTGTACGTATGATTAGCAAGGAGTAAATTAGATAACGCCGTAGTGCATGAAAAGAAAATAGAGTAATGCGTGCGTGCTCCTGGCCCGTGCTCCGATCATCAGCTTTAGCCCGAGATGCGCAGCAAGTCAGGTGCCCGGGATAAGAAGAAGAATGCCCACGCGCAAACTAAAAAGGATCATCATCCAAGCATGCCTGATCAAAAAGTGCGCGACGCTGGAGAGCACGTCAGGTGGCCACGCGCGTCGTCGTGCTCCTCCCGAAGCAACAGATCTAGCTCGATCTCGCATGCGATCTTTGCCGTACAGGTAGGCGCCTTGTTTACGCGGAGGCTAATCCTGATAGCTTCGCTTGCTTGCCTGCTAATCCGGTTAGTTAATTAACTGAATCCTCCTAGCTAGGGTCGTAGGGATCAGTAACCCATGCGAGGAGGTGTCATCAGTCTCCCACCACCAATTCGATCAGTGGCAGGCTCTTGTTGTTTGTGCTGTTCCCTTGCTTCCCCATACGTAAAATGGAGAAACATCTAGAAAAGCAGCTGAACCGATCGAGAAAGGCGCGCAACAAGACATGATCTCAAACAATCACATCGATGACTAAGGCGCCTTGTTTTGGAATGGTGGAAAAGAACTTTACAGGAATTCTTCCAATGTGATTTTTTGGAACACATGGTTGAATCCTACCAAATCATTTGAAATTCTTGTAGAATGCTTTCCTCTATATGACTTCTTGCAGGAAAATGACCTAAGAGATCCAACCTCTTGGAAACCTTTCTTGGGGTCCATCCCTATAACTAAGTCCTTGCATTTGCATCCAAACACTCTTCAATCCTGTTTTTTATTGCATTTTTATCAAAGCAAAGGGAGGGCCTAACGTGTCTGAGGTTTAGAAAAAGCATGCTACCATGGTTTATTTGCTGGGATCATTAATTAATACACGCCGTCTGCTACAATAGTAGTAGTAGATGATTGGCATGCATGCACGTCGGTTTTCATGGCGACGAGTGGACGACGAACGTTTTGTGTAGATACGATGAACAGATGGAGATCATCGAGTGAGAGGAGACAGGAGAGGAGGCGTTTGTGTCCAATGATTAGAGGCGCCCCCGTCCAAGTTAAGCAGATGGCTACAGCTGCGCTTCTGTACCGGACTGCTGACTGGTAAGCCACAGCTCCTTGAATTGAAAAGGAGTGGTGGTACAGCCGAGAATGGTGGTGCACGACTGTAGCTGCCATGGCAGGAGTGTACAAACTCCTTCCATTTTTTTTTCCATTTTCCGAAAACGAATTACCTCACACGCCAGAATGAAACAGTACTAGTACTACAGCCCGTATTTCGTAAAACAATATTTTATGCTTTGTCTATAGTACCTGTAGAATGATCTTTGGATGCCATAGGAAAAGGGCGACGATAAAGGTAACTGTATTCATCTCATGGTACGGCTCGATGCATGCATTGCATGCGTGGTACTCGTTCCCAAATGATGAACAGGGTGCCGCCGTTTGATCCGGTGCAGCGCATAGGAGCTTAAAAAACTGTGGTCTAGAGTGTACGTATGATCAGCAACGAGTAAATTAGACAATGTCGTAGTACATGAAAAGAAAAAATACTACTACTACTAGAGTACAGCGTGCGTGCTCCCGGCCCGTGCTCCGATCATCAGCTTCTTCCCCCCAGCCCGAGATGCGGAGCGAGTCAGGTGCCCGGGATAAGAAGAAGAATGCCCACGCGCAAACTAAAAAGGATCATCATCCAAGCATGCCTGATCAAAAAGTGCGCGACGCTGGAGAGCACGTCAGGTGGCCACGCGCGTCGTCGTGCTCCTCCCGAAGCAACAGATCTAGCTCGATCTCGCATGCGATCTTTGCCGTACAGGTAGGCGCCTTGTTTACGCGGAGGCTAATCCTGATAGCTTCGCTTGCTTGCCTGCTAATCCGGTTAGTTAATTAACTGAATCCTCCTAGCTAGGGTCGTAGGGATCAGTAACCCATGCGAGGAGGTGTCATCAGTCTCCCACCACCAATTCGATCAGTGGCAGGCTCTTGTTGTTTGTGCTGTTCCCTTGCTTCCCCACCCCGCTGGCTCTGCTGCTCTCTGCGCTGCGCGTGGATCCGTGGCTCTGCACTGCAACGATGCAGGCGATGCACATGAGTTCTGCAAAGGAAAAACGGCCACCGGCTTGGGGGGCGTGACCCGTTTTTGTACGGTGGCAGGCAGCAGCGGCGTGTCCTCGTGGCGAGAGGAGAGCCCGACCTCTAGCTCGTGCCGTGGTGACATTTGTGCTTGATCCGCAGAGCTCCCGTCTTGGTCTGCGGAATTTTGGTTCAGCCGTGGAGGATGTCGTGGAATCCCAGAATCATCATTGGTGAGCTTATTCTTGTTTTCTTTTCTTCTCTTGATTGAGGAGAGGATGCGAGAAACTTGTGACTCACATAAGCTTGGCTTGTTAACAAAATGAGCTAGTAGAAATAATGCTTGGCTCGTTAAGTTTGCGAGTTAGTTTCTAATAACGAGCTGGACATAAAAGATGAACATTGTGAATTAGACATGTTATTATGTCGAAATTCCTAGATGTTAGGATAGAAACATTGAAAAATGAACTCTGTGCTTCAAATAGAGATGAGCATCATTTTAACATCGCATTTTGAGTAGTGATGTTTACATCGCAACCTCAGGAACTAGAAATATACAATAAATAGGACATCTTAGAAAGCCGGCACTCACTCGACCTTAACCTTAGTTTGTTAAAATTCGATTCTAACCGAGTTTTGCATCCAACCCTAGTCACAAAGCATAGATATACTGACACGGGCCACTTCGGCGCTGCTTCACGGCATAATGGGTCGAAAGGGCTGGCCCAAATATGTATGGAATTAGATGGGTCTAGGATCAATGAGGCCCAAGTGTCGATGCAGGCCATAGTGGGCTTAATGTCATTTCCCCCCCAAAAGGACATTGCGTCCTGAACCGAAGCAGACCACTTTGCAGGTCTGAAGCAGAAACAGAGCTTCAGTTCAACACCCTCTTAGCAAAAGCACTTGACCCCCCAAAAAAAAAGAACACAACTAAAAATGCCATTTATTCATTTTCACGGTTTCCAGAATGACATGATTATTACTATGCCAGACAAGGGGAACAAAAACATCACCAGGAAGAAAAGTCGCACATGAACTATTGTGCACAACAGACACTGAGCAGGACATCAATTGTCACGAGCAGACATCACTGGTCGCATCGTGAAGCCCACATTCTTCAGACTTAGTCGAAAGCTTTCATGGGGTCCTTGGGGTCGATGTCATGGAAGAGAGGGAGATCCGACGGGAGCTTCTCCTGGCTGATACCAATACTTGCCAGCGTCTTCACCACCTCGTCAAACAGAATTTTGTTCCCGGCTGGGGTGAAGTGAAGTCCATCACTGCATGGTGCAAAAATGTTAGCCCATATTGCGGTTGTAAAAGCAGACTCAACAAGTCAGTAAAGTCACAAAGAAGTTCATTGGCAAAGTAGAATCAACAGCACAAAATTACAAAAACCAAGGCTACAAAAGGCTGATGATACATAAATCTTGAAGTACTAGGGACTAGCCCGTTCCTAAATGTCAATCAAATGGATACGGAACAACACTTTTGACGAAAATCAAGTGATTAAATTGTAAGAAGTTCCGTAAGCTTTTGGTTTAAGCAACAGAAAAATGTAATTTCCTTTCTCGATACAACATGTTGAAATATCCTTGGTGCAATGTTGATGATGGGAGGAGTTTCAAAACTATGAGACAAAAATAGGGAGTATGATGAAGGTGCAGGATTTTATTGACACAGCAAAAATCAGAATAACTTAACCAGGAAATTAAGTTTAACAGCATTGTCATTGTACAATGTCACTTCATCTCACTACAATTAGAATTTGTGGTGCTTGAACCATATCATTAGCACAAAGAGTCCACCACAACAGAAAAGTCATATTCAGCACATAGCTTTCCATCTATCCTTGTACAGAAGAAAAAAGTGCTCGACATTCAATTTCACATTTCATATTTTTTGGATATGGATAGTGACATCATTTATGTATAATAATTACAGTAACAAGCTAGCTGTGAATTAATCCTCTCTGAAAATGTTGTCGCACACAAGAAAACAAAAACATCGGATCAGCTGTCCCAAAATCTGCTGATAACACAAAAGAGGAAATATCCTCACAACTCACTGAGCCTATCCTGCTATAGGGATGCAGCAGGGCAATTGAAATAGGCACCATACCTTAATGCAGATGTTTGCCAATCGGGAAATTCCTGCATCTTTGTCCAGATGTCTATAACTGGATGATCCAGTTCTTTAGCAACAGCCATGCATGCCTGTGCATAAGCGCCAGCAGCCTCATTGGTTCGTTCCGGTTGTCGTGAAGGATCATCATCTCCATACATGTCTCTGCATAAGGAATTAGGGACAATCACTGTGACTGGCTTGAAATATATACTCTAGTAAAAGACATAATCTCACTGGTTGCTTGAAGAACTCTTTAGATCAGGCCAGGTAAATATGATAACTGGACATGCCTATTAACCAAGAGGTAGACCATCGAACACTGTAGAATGCACATAGTAGTGCTTTTGAATCGAAAATACAGACAACACTGAACAAATACTTCTCATGGAATCTTCATAAAATGTAAAATGTATGTAGACCTGAAATAATCATGGTCTGACCATAGGACATACAATGAATTCTGCCAACATTTTTTCTGGCAACTTATTGAATAAAACTAGTGGTCTGGACTGATGTGATTCGGTAGTTCCTGTTGCTTCTCCCCTAAAATTATGATCATCACAACATGGATATGCAATCTGAAGGTGATAAATTATGCATGTGGTTTTATATAAGGCATGCATGTCATGACAAAAATGTAACAGGAATGGCACGTGCGCATTGCAAAACGAAGCCAAAATGCCAAAATGGTGTTCAGCATAAAAATATCCAGTGGCATGGTAACTTATCTATATATGGCTGCTCACTAGATTCTACTCAGAAAGTTGAGCTGTGAAGCAGGAATATGCAATATGGAGTTATTTCTTTATCGGATTAGCATCTATTCCTAAATAGGTGGACGCATGATGAAGGCACAATGGCTGTAAATTTGAGAACCTTTTAAACTTACTGAAGGTAGCAGTCTGTATTGATGCAATTCAATTTTCTAAAAAAAAATCATGAACCTGTGACAGTGAAATAACGGATTATTCGGTATCAAATGCAGGAATCACATATGCAGATCAAAGAGTGAACGGCAACCAGAATGGGGATTATAAAAAGAGCCCCACAAAGACCAGTAGATTCCCCTTTGAAAGCTGATCAGTAGAGATATGCGAAGTGGATTTGTTTAATTACCTAATTCTCGCTGGTTCGTAGATGGGTGGTGGAGTGATGAGTATGATAGCAGTGGAGGGCCAATGCTCCTGCAATGGAGGAACCACAAGGGATACATGAGCGAAGAATCACAACATATCGAGTCCGACATTTGCGCAACCACCAGTCAACGACTGAAAAAACGTAGTCCAGAACCTTGAAGTATCCGCAGATGGCGCGTAGGTTGCTCTGGTACTCCCCGAGCGGAACGTGTTGGTGCGCCTGCTTCTGGTCGGGCAGCGAGGCGTCGTTGGCGCCGAAGAAGATGGTCACGGCCGCCGGGTCCACGCCCGCCGCCGCTGCGCCCTCCATGGCCCGCTCCAGTACCTTGAGCGCCCACCGCGTGTTGTACCCGCTGAGCCCGCGCAGCACGACGTCCGCCTGGCCAATTGTCAAGGTCACACTCACTCTCATTCAATCGCGGCGGCCGGCGACGGCGCGTCCCGAGAGGAGGGAGGACGTACCTGGCGGGGGGAGCGGGCGGCGACATCTCGGTGATGGAGTCGCCGAAGAGCACCAGCCGCGGCCGCATCTTGGACTGCTCAGATCGGATTCCGGGGCTCGCCGCACTGACAACTTCCGAGATCCGAGCGCACGAACACGGATCACTTCGTCAATTTAATAGTGGCTCGTGGCAGGCCAGCAATGAGCGGCAAGCTCGTTGCCTCGTGCTGGTTATGGTTAGGTGGCCGTCTGATCTAGTAGATGAGGGAGGCGGAATCTTGGGTGGGCGGACCTCACCGCGAATTTAATTTGACCAGCGGCCGAATCGTTGGCACCGACGAGCATATTCCGGCCGTAGATCTCCTCCGGCGTATGGGACTGTTGGTGGCTGGCCCTGAAGAGACGCGCGCGCGAATGAGCCTTGACTTTTACAGCGGTTATCCAACGTTCGTTCGTTTCTTATCTTGAAACATTTTGAGTTCAATTTTATAATAAGTGATGGCATGTGTATACTTTCACTAAAAAGAAAACTAAACCTTTGATGCTGCACTGTAAAATTTATTATGCTTACCTTCAAGCTTCATGGTTACAAATTTATGCGTACAGAGGTTGTTCGTTTTTTTAACCAAGATTTTAGCCATTGCTATTTAAAAGTACTAATTAGACTTTATTTAATACTTCTAAATGGTAATATTCCCTCCTGGCTAAAATTTTAGTCATTTTAGCCAGAAAAAACGAACAGCAATTACTTCGAAATGGAATCTTATGATTCCCTTATGGACCCCCGTCGGATACATGGAAAACCAACGCTACACAACTTAGAGTAGAGTGACTAATAATGAGTCCATTTAGTAAGATTCACGTTACTTTAACATGATTTAGTTGTACTGCGCATGACCGATGGTAATTTCAGTTAATCAGACCATATTATACTCTGCGTTATAGCATAAACCAGAATTATATCGAAGAACTACCAGTCTACCACTCCTCTTCACAATCCAAGAAGAAATTTTGATCTTTAGAAATCAGTAGAACAACCAAACGGGACAGTAGATCAACAGGAATTTTACCCGGAAAAAGGAAGGGGACAGGGGCCAAACAGAGTCGGCACGCGGGGGCATCCCTTCCACAGTGGCGCTGGCGCAGCTGCCTGCCCCCACCAAGCAAGCCCTCACCGAACCCCGTTTCGCCTCCTCCGCCAAATCCCCAAATCCCCGCCTCCGATCCGCCGCCGTCCCCGATCCGCCGCCGCC
>LAPY01000181.1:191992-205310 GCA_000970635.1 Eragrostis tef
GAGGAGCGGCACACCCGCCCATGTCGGCGGAGGCGCGTCGCAAGCTCTACGCGCCAGTGTTCAAGAGCTGCGGCGCCCTGCTCGCTAGGCTGATGAAGCACAAGCACGGCTGGGTGTTCAACAAGCCGGTCGATGCCAGCGCTCTTGGCCTGCACGACTACCACACCATCATTACTAGGCCCATGGACCTTGGCACGGTCAAATCGAAGCTAACGGCCGGGCAGTACAAGTCACCTCGAGAATTCGCTGGGGATGTGCGTCTGACGTTTCAGAACGCCATGACGTACAATCCCAAGGGGCAAGACGTGCACTTCATGGCGGAGCAGCTCCTCAACATGTTTGAAGAGAAGTGGCCAGAGATTGAGGCCGAGGTAGCACAATTATCACCGCAGCCTCCGACACCGTCCTCGGCAGCACCCAGGAAGCCCAAGGAGATAGATAATTCGAGGGTGTTTGATAGGTCGATGGATAATTCGAGGGTGTTTGATAGGTCGATGGATAATTCGAGGGTGTTTGATAGGTCGATGGATAATTCGAGGGTGTTTGATAGGTCGATGGATAATTCGAGGGTGTTTGATAGGTCGATGGATAATTCGAGGGTGTTTGATAGGTCGATGGATAATTCGAGGGTGTTTGATAGGTCGATGGATAATTCGAGGGTGTTTGATAGGTCGATGGATAATTCGAGGGTGTTTGATAGGTCGATGGATAATTCGAGGGTGTTTGATAGGTCGATGGATAATTCGAGGGTGTTTGATAGGTCGATGGATAATTCGAGGGTGTTAGATAGGTCGGTGGATAATTCGAGGGTGTTAGAGAGGTCGGACTCGACAGTCCATGCAGCAGGGGTGGAGGCTACACCAAAGACGCAAACCGGCAAACCACCAGTCCTGAAGAAGCCCAAGGCGAGGGAGCCTAATAAGAGGGACATGACCTTCTGGGAGAAGCAGCGGCTTAGCAATAACCTTC
Organism: Eragrostis tef; assembly: GCA_000970635.1. NCBI lineage: Eukaryota > Viridiplantae > Streptophyta > Magnoliopsida > Poales > Poaceae > Eragrostis > Eragrostis tef. Next base: position 192,962 of record LAPY01000181.1, read on the forward strand.
AGGAATTGCCACCAGAGAAGCTAGACAATGTTGTCCAGATCATAAAGAAGAGGAACTTGTCACTTAGCCAGCATGATGACGAGATCGAGGTTGATATAGATAGCTTTGATGTTGAGACATTATGGGAGCTTGATAGGTTTGTGACGAACTATAAGAAGAGTCTAACTAAGAATAAGCGGAAGGCCGAGCTTCCCGTGGCAAGGCCAGATGAGGCCGAGCAAGATCAAGAGATGGAGAAGATAGAGCATGCAAGGCAGGATGAGGCAGATCAGGATCATATTACCACAGTACATGAGCCGGTATGATCTTTGTCAATAAAGTGACCAGTGCATGCTTATTTTAGGTAATTTTGCACATATGGTCCTTATTATTGTCCCTGCATTTTCAGATTCCTGAACCAGAAGCAGTTGATATTGAATTACCAAAGGAAAATGCAGCAGGTAACTGACACGTGTGTTTGCAATTGATGTATTTGTCCTTTTCTCTTTGATAAAGAAACAGATATATGCCTTATGTAATCATGCTTAAATGCAACCGTTACTTGTGGTTGTAGCATACTTCTATTGTCACTGCTAAAGCACTGACTATATTTACTCGACTACAGATGACAATGAGAGATACATGGGTTCGTCATCACCGGTTCATTTGGAAGATAATAAGGGAGAGAATGCTGGTAGATCAAGTAGTTCCGGAAGCTCTAGCAGCGACTCAGGTTCTTCCTCCAGTGGTAAATGCTATCATACTTCTGCAAGAATAACTTTGGATTTGTAACCATCTTTAATTTGTTTGGAAGACTTTGTAGAACACATTAATTTATCTTGAGAAGCGTGTGCAGATACGGACACAGATAGTTCATCAGCAGATGGCTCTGATGCTGCACAGTCACCCAGAACGTAACATCTATAGGCCAGGTATATTTTACATCACTGTCTGCTACAATCTTATGCATTTTTGAAAGAACTTTGGTCAATTTTTGAAATTCAATGTGTTTTATTGTGGTACGAAGAGCAATCCAGTAGAGCTAACAAATGCGTGTTATGTTGTTTGTGGGACTTCCCTCGTTAGCTGATTGCTTATTCTAGAAAGCTTTTGTACTCATATTTTTCCTCTCACTCACAGAGGATGCTGGTTTTACTGATTTAAAAGCTCACATGAGCAAGCCAGAATTCATCTAGCTTGCTGGTATATTCTACTCACATGGCTACCAGCCTTTGTGTTTAAATAATTTTCATGCAAGTTAATGTAACGATCTGGTGCCTTTGGATAGTTGGATGTTATGTATATATATGCACTAGCGGAAATGCAAATAATCATTAATCATTGTCATGTTTAAATATTGTTGCGTACATAGTGAGTCAGAAATGACTTATGTAATTTGTAGGCTAGGTGGGGACCTTCTTGACTAGGAGCACATGAAAGTGTGATTACTTTTCTGGCTTGTAGGATATTGGACTGCGAGTAGTGCTGTATTCTATTTTGGTATATTGAACAACACAAATTTAGTTTTTATTTACATTTGCTGGGTAGCAATGCATGTAATTTCAATATGTGAATGCCTTTCATTTTGTGATCTTGAATGGCCCTTAATACTAACTTGCCAGCCTACGTTAAAAGATAGTAAATCCATTGGTAGTACAGAAATCATTGAGAAGTATAGAAATATTCTCAAATTTGTAAGCTGTTGCAAAGTATCTACAGTTTCACATCATAGGCATACATATTCGGTGTCAACTCAACTGCTAGTTGTCCTGCATATTTGATGCCATATGTCAAGAGACTCTCGTGCATATCCTTTGATGTTTGAATACCAAATTCAGTATCAATTAATTTGTGATGCTCCGATTTGGTCCCTTGTCATGAGCTCTCTCTCTCTCTCTCTCTCTCTCTCTCTCTCTCTCTCTCTCTCTCTCTCTCTCTCTCTCTCTCTCTCTCTCTCTCTCTCTCTCTCTCTCTCTCTCTCTCTCTCTCTCTCTCTCTCTCTCTCTCTCTCTCTCTCTCTCTCTCTCTCTCTCTCTCTCTCTCTCTCTCTCTCTCTCTCTCTCTCTCTCTCTCTCTCTCTCTCTCTCTCTCTCTCTCTCTCTCTCTCTCTCTCTCTCTCTCTCTCTCTCTCTCTCTCTCTCTCTCTCTCTCTCTCTCTCTCTCTCTCTCTCTCTCTCTCTCTCGCTCTCTCTCGCTCTCTCTCCCTCTCTCCCTTCCTCTCCCTCCCTCCCTCCCTTTTAAGGCAACTCAAAATGTTCCAGAACATGAAATGACGGTGCTAGTATTTCTAAACATCACAGCTGTTTAATTTCAATACTTGCCCTTTTGCGCGTTTTGAACAGGTTGTATGGTAGGCCCTATAAATTGGACCATGTGCCAAATGATGCAGCCATCATCCTAACTATGTTGGCATCAACTTTTTCAGAGCACCTACTTCGGCCTCACTTAGAGATCACAAATCTAGTCTGTAGCATTTTGCTTTGTCTTGAGCTGATGCAGTAATCACGTACCAGCTAAAACTGATTGGATCTCTCACTTTGTCTTGAGCTGCTGCAGTAATCACTTGCGGCCAAAACTGATTGGATCTCTCGCTTTGTCTTGAGCTGGTGCAGTAATCACTACTTTGTCTGTACGCCACTCTAGTTTTAGCTATAGCACCAAATGGTCACAAACAGTTATTGTTAGAGATTGACGTATCATGCATGTTGACAAGTGTTTTTTTTTTCGAAATTAAGGCAATAGAAAATCAATTTTAACGCTGCTACTTTATAGTGAAGTACTCTAGCAAGGACCTGTTTGGTAGAGCTTCGCTGAAAATGATTCTTTAGGATAAACTCTTAGAATCAGGAAAGAGAATCACTTCACAAAATCAGGAGAAGCTGCTTTTTAAGCTCCCAGCCACTTAGGTAGTGTTTGGTTGTGAGCTGCAAACGGTAAAGCAAAAGGTATCAACAAAACAACACTGGTATCGTAAATGGTGGAATCTAATCTTCATTTTGTTTGGTTCAATATTGTAATGAAAATGGATGCCTGCAGGCTGCAATCATCACCTTTGTCTGGAAGAAGCTCCAGCGAGAGCTCCGCATGTCCAGCTGCAGCCCCAACTACCTAATCAGAGCTAGTACGGGCTATGCCATGAGCCATCACAGCGAGCCAGATGTGATCCCATACCTAGACAAGCTACCCGTCTATTTCCGAATCTGCTCTTCCTCCTCCATGGAAGAGATGGAGTCAGCCATTGTGGCATGGTGCTCGTGTTCTCACGTTATGGCTGCCCTTATGGCCTTATCCAGATGGCACCATGGGACGCGATTGAACCCGAGCCCAGCACGAGTTGCCATGGGGAAGGGCAGGGAAGGGATTGGAGAAGCGCTCGAGATGGGTGGCCTCTCCCCACTGACGAGTCCAGCAGAGACGAAAGGGTTATTCGATTATGCTGCAATGTGGCCAGTATCTGATTACGTGGAATCAGATTACAGGTGATGATCAAACAAATACGATTTAATGAAATCGGATACCGGCGTAATCAGATTACGTTACATTTACCGGAACCAAACACTTAGTTCAGTTCAGAGAATCACTTCTGAAGACAAACACTTACAACTTCACTAATTGTGCCAACTCTGAATCTGTGCCCAAATGGACCCTATAACTCAGGAATTTAATCACATCAGAGATGATAAAATTTACCTGCTGTGTCTTTTGTGAGTATTAGGTCATGAGATTTGCTAAATACGCTTCAGCTTCTGAGCACCAGCTCAGTTGGCTAGTGCCTGCAGTCCAGAGAAACAGCCACTTTGGCTCGAACCTAGGGCAGACCTGTAGGTACCTCTGTGTGAAACTGTGGCCAGCCTGGGTTCGGTTCTCCCCTACCTTAAACTGAAAAAAGAAATATTACCGTGGGTCCAGCTCATTGCGAACTGTTACTATATTTGCTAGGCGATCTGATGTTTTCCCCTCAGATAGGATTTTCTGGAATTATATTCTGGATCATTTTACAACATTAGTTTGTATGAACTAAATTCAGCTATATGGATGACCTAATGGTTTGATGATAACGATTCTCACCAGCCATATAGTCGAATTCCACTCCCATGGGTCAGTATATCATAAATGTGATGTAAAGTTATGAACATTGTAGTGTACATGATTTACATCATTGATTCTCAAGGAAATTCAACATTGAATTTTATTAACTGTCATGTAGTGGAGGCAGCATGCAAATTGTCACTTTATGAGGAATTTCTTTCTTGGCCTTTTCTGACCTTTGAGAGAGACTCGTAAAGTAGAGATCATTGGTCGATTAGAACATGCGTGCCATTTTCGTCGCTTTCTACTTTGGAAAACCGAAACAATGTACAGTGGGACACTGATCTGAAACCAAATGTTTGAACGGCTGGATTTTTTTTGGGGGGCCTATTACAAGTACTATAGAAATGATTAAAGTTATTCATTGCTTGCCCTTTTTATAGAGTTAGCTAATTACAAGTACCATAGAAATGATTGTACTTTTTGACGTTAAATAAACTTCTAAAAGCATTGGGAATAAACTGCCTACATCGTAACAAATATCTTATGACCACAATTTGCTAGTCTGACACGGCATGTTTCATTCTGTGCAGATGTTGATGTGAGACTGGGAAGGTCATAACTCCTTGGTTCACCAATGATTTCTGGCATGAAATTGTCGGCAGGATTGTTGTAAATTTTGGTTATGTAGGAACTCTAACCAGTGTCATTTGTTGTTTGTTGTTTGGTCTCATAGTTGATGCCCTAGATAGCACGTACACGGTAGACCTATGTATCTGTATCATTATTTGCAGTTATGTACTTATTGTAGAGTACTGGATTTACCTAGTCGTGAAGCTGAAGATCTCACATTTGATAGAAGAAACCTGCAAATTGGGGCAGTAAAACAAGCGGTATGGTGAAGACCAGGAACCTGGAAGCCTCGCCCTGTTGTAAGATTGTACAATTGTTATAGTTGGGTTTATTCCTGTTGTTTGATTAGCACGGATCAGTTCTCTCTCATATTGCAATGCCTGTTCTAGTTGCTGCATATGGTTTTGAAATTTGAGTTCATTTAAAGTGATTGAGCAGCTGCGCTTGCGATACTGGTTTGGTGTGATTTTAATATCCGCTTGGGAGGTGCACGGTGATTGGAGCACAAGGTGAAAGGAAAGAAAATCTGCTGATACAATGATACGGCATTTCATTCGATTTGAGCTTCTCTTCTTGGACCTTTGTGTCGAGTCTATTTGGCTTCTGCCTGCCAAATATCGGTGATGTCAACTTCTCTTTCTCCTTTAAGTAATTAGTATGAATGTTTGGACTTTGGAGAAAAAGAAAAGGCGAGCTGGGAGAATGATGATCCAAATAGGCAACATATCCGGCAAAATAATGCTTGAACGATCCCTGCCTTTATGTGGATTTTCCGACGGACACGATTGCGCGAAAGAATGGCATTATCTGTGCCATACTCCCTCTTCTCTGAGCTCAGAAACAAACGGCTCCGGCCAAATGCGCCCGCTCCGCCGCCTGCCCCTTCTCCCGCTGCCACTCGGCCCCGCCCCGCCGCCTCCTTGCCACCGCGGCCTCTGCCACGCCGCTCCCATGGCCGGGCCTCCACGCCTGGCGCAGGGCTCCACCCAGCGACCTCCGCACTTGGGGCCCGGACGGTCCCTGCTCCTCCGACGCCGACGAGTCAGCCCCGCACGAAGCTGACGCCGGCTCCTCGCTGGCGGAGATGGGGGCGCTCGTGCTGTCCACCGCCGACCCTCTCTCCAAGGCGCGGCTCACCCACGCCGCCTTCTCCCGGTGGGCTGCCGGGCTCCCCGTGGGTCAGGCCACGGCCCCCGACCACCCCGCCAGGCCCGACAAGCCCGTCGTGGTAATGCATTAGTGCTCCTCCCGCGAGTCCTCGCCATGACCAGTCTCTTGGTTGAGGCATTCCATCGAGCAGGGTGGTCTTCGTTTGGGCGTTGCTCACTTGCTTCTGCTCTCGCCACAGGTGACGCAGAAGGAGATCACCACGCATAAGGAGATGGGGGTGCCGCTGAACGCGTACATGCTGCACAACCTGGCGCACGTCGAGCTCAACGCCATCGACCTCGCCTGGGATACTGTCGTGCGATTCTCCCCGCTCAGGGACACGCTGGGAGATGGCTTCTTCGCAGATTTTGCGCGTGTGGCTGATGATGAGAGCAGGCACTTCCGGTGGTACTCGCAGCGGCTAGCAGAGCTTGGGTTTAGGTGAGCAACACTGAATCTACAGCGGCTAGCGACTTGTTCAGTTCTGTTGCAGTGATACTTGTGTCGTTCTTGTGTTATTGATCAGAGGATGAAATCATTATAAGCCAGCGATATTGTCTCATTTCACTCACTTGTTTTGGCCAGGACATTGGTGTTAATTTTTTTCTTTTTTCATGAACAGCTATGGTGATATGCCTGTTCACAATCTTCTTTGGCGGGAGTGTGCAAAGTCCTCAAGTGATGTTTCCGCACGAATGGCAGTTATTCCTATGGTTCAGGTGCTAGCTCATTGATGCGTCCTTCTGTGTGATGCTTATCCTAATTACACACGTTTTTCCCTTGTTGATTATGCTCCTTCTGCATCTTCGCTTAATAGGTTCCAATTTTTTGTGAGAATGCCTTTTGTTGAACTTTGCCTTGCTACACTTGACCGATATGTTGATTATTAGAACCTTGACAGGAAGCTAGAGGCCTTGATGCTGGACCAAGACTAGTCCAAAGGTTATTTGGTTATGGGGATCATCGATCTGCAGACATTGTGGCAAAAGTGGCGGAGGAAGAGCTTGCACATGTTTCTGTAGGTTTATATTGGTTCCTGAAAGTATGCCAAATAATGGGTCGTGTCCCTGGTGATACTTTCAAAGGTTAGTTTTTTTTTATTACTATCCGTTATATATATGTTTATCAAAAATTATGTTGACTGATGGAACGTTGTCCTGCTCCTTTAACATTGCAGACTTAGTAAAGGAGTATGGTGTTGTATTGAAAGGTCCATTCAACTATCCGGCTCGTGACAAAGCTGGTATACCCCGAGACTGGTGAGCTCTGATTGAACCTTGTAAATCTGCAAGTATCTGCAGATGCAGCTATAAGAGGCTACTGTTTATGTTATTTCAGGTATGATGACAAGTTCAAAGATGAAGATGCAAAGAAACTTTCGGAGGTGAGAAATTGTACTGTTGTTTATGCTAATCATTTTTTATGGACCTAAATTTGAAACATGTCTCTGACAGGTGCATGATAGGTTAGCACATATTGTTGAGATGGAGAAAGAGAATGCAAGCTTGAATAGCTAAGTCTGGGTTTATGTGTGCACGGGCAACTCACTAGGTACTTTTTACTGATAATGCAGCATGTTGAAATGCTTTTGTTTTGGATAGCAACTGTTGACAAACCTTATTTAGTCGTGTCACATTTTTTTCATTAAGATGTGAGTTATTGCGTTTTTCCTCTGTGAGATATCCGAGTTTGACTATCTAGTGTTAAGGAAAAATTGTTTTATTCCTCAACTCTGGGCACGTTGTCCAAAGTACTTTATAGTTAAATCCTATTTGAAATACTGTAGGCATGACAGGTTAGCAGCACATGCCAGTGAGTCAATTTCATTTGTTTTAGATCAGCCTCCAAAGTTGTTGATGACAATAGACCATAAGTTCACAAGGAAACCACTATGGTTTTTTCCCCATATGGAATGATAAATAGGACTCTACGTCTCTCCCTTCTTTTAGTATTACTTCTCTTGTTAGAAGAGCTCTGAGTGAAGTCCTCGGCGCTTTCAAGTTTCCTCATGCTGGAGTACCATTGACATTTGCAGGTCGCGAGGTGAAACATTTTATGCATCTGTTCTCCTTTTGTCTTTGTAGTTCACATGCTCCTGGTAACCTGATGAATAAAAATACATCCCGCAGTTTTCATCTCATTGCCACATCTGTAGATAGCTGGTTGTTATACATCTCATCCGTGGATGATTGCAAAGATATCTGCCGGTAGACATCAATTTCTGTTTTCGTCTTAATCTTTTACAACTGTAGATCGATAATAATGCATAAATGTTTGTTCAGGCTGGTTGTGTGGTGACTGTAATCGCGGGCCAAGTTGCTCCCTAGTGAGGCTGTGGATGGAGGCGCCAGCCCTGTATACTTTGCTGCTGGCAAGGTGGAATCAGGTAGGCCGGACGGCCGGATCTGGGAGCTGAAGAATGGTGGATTGCTCTCGAAGGAGTATGAACGTGGTTGTTGAACGGAGACTATTCAATTCTGCAGTCTGTTGCTAGTTGATTGAGATTACCAGTTGCCTCAACTCTGTAAATTGTAATGTACTGGCCGTGATGGATACCTGATCCCGCATCATCATCATCATCATCATCATCATCATCGCGATCCTTCACCGTCTTATTCAGTGCGCATAGTCCAGCACATACGGGTCCCCGAAGATCCTTGATCTAATTTTTGATTGACTCTGTTGATTGAGCAATTATTGAAGAGCTATGATGATCTGGGTTGTACTTGCACAGCTCTCGTATAGAGAATTCAAAGAGTACGTGGGGCGCAGCCGGAGCCGGTGGCGATCGAAAGCTGCCTCGGCCGGTACCTTCGCTTCCAACTCCACATGGTGTCACGTACCCACGCGCTCCCGTCACCAACCCGCTCCGGCGGTCAAACACCACAGGGAAACTCGTGTCGTGACTGTCCGGGGGACGTCCTGGGTAACTGGCGAGCAGTTCCATTATCTCGTCATCGTGGCCGTCCGCTAGTCCTGACGGATTTCATCGCTGCCGTCCGCCAGCAGCATGGCCTCGTTTGCCAACCTTTTCTACACCTGGGGATGGATGGATAGTCATCAGATGAGAAAGCGTGTTCGGCTTGTTTAGCGCCGGAAAGCGACCGCGAACCGGCCCGGCTTCATATACTCTGTTGTACCCCCTTGTGCGGTTTCCACGCCGAAGCTACCAGCGCATCAGCCAACGCGGCGGCATTGATTGATTGATTGATTGATCTCCCTTGCCTTGCTTGGCACAAGGGAGTTGGGACTCTTGGGAGAGAAGGAAGAAGCGAGCCAACCCAGCCCCGGAGAGAAACAGAGAGAGCGAGAGAGATGTGCTGCTGCGACGGGGAGTGCCGGCCGCTGGGGTGGCTGCTGGGCCTGCCCTTCGCGCTGCTCGCCATCCTCGTCTCCTTGGTCGGCGCCATCATCTGGATCATCGGGTGAGTCTCTCTCTTTTCCAATGTCTCTTTTCGCTTTCCAACCTCTGCAACTGACGAGTTTGTTGGTTTGGTAGGCTGCCGATCTCGTGCATCTGCCCGTGCTGCCTGTGCGTGACGGTGCTGCTGGAGGTGGCGGTGGAGCTCGTCAAGGCGCCGCTCCATGTCATGACCTGGTTCACCTCCAAGATACCCTGCTGATCCTGTTCCCCCTGCCCAAACTAGTTGCTGGATTATCTAGTTTAGCCTTTGGCTGTCAAATGTGTGCGTGTCCAGATTGATGTGTACTCGTATCGTCGATTAGTCATCGAACTTCCTTTTTCTTTTTCTTTTTTTTTTCTCTTGCTTTGGATTCTATGATTCGTTCCAGCAATTTGATCCTCGTGACTTTGTGAGAAGCAGCAGTAACTTGATTTCTGACGTCTTGGAGGGAGCTCTTTCAGTTATCAGTTCCGCGCCTGAATTTTTTTGTTCTCTGAATACTGATTGGTGGTGGTGGAATGCGGATGACTGATCAAGTGAATGCGGGGTTGGTGGCGACGGCCGGCCGCGCTGACTTGGGCGGCCCACCCGGAGACTGCGGTTGCGCTTTATCCCCCCCCCCTGGTCGAATTCGCATGAAAATTGGCCAGAATTCAAGTGTCGTCAATTAGTTCATCGTCCTCTTCCCTCTTGCTCTGGATTCTGCGATTCAGTCCAACATTTGACGCTCGTGACTTCGTTTGCGACTTCTCGGAGCTCTCTGCATCTGTCGGTACTATGAATACCGGTTAACGGTGGTGGAATACGGATGACTGATGGATGGGTGCTCACACAGTGCTTGCTGAACCCAACAAACCGCGCCGGCAGCTGCTGACACCGTCGCTGCGCAGAAACTAGAACAACACATGCGCCCGCTGGCGCCGTCGTCGAGCGCGGGCAGTGTCCCCATTCGCGCGGAACGATACATGCACACGCGTTCCAGACGTCGGACTCCACTGCCGCGACGTCGACGGCCATGTAAAAGTGTTCAATTTCAGTTTCACCTGACGAACGCCAGGTAGAAAATACGAGTCGAGAAGAACCTGTTCGCCTGTCCGCAAGCACCCACCCGCCGCGCAGGCAGCTGAAGAAAGACGCCAGGGTGCAGCCCATGGAATGACATATGCATATCACGCCGGCTCATCCTCGAGCATGGCCAGTGTCTGCATCCACGACGTCTACGCCATGGCAACGTTCAGCGCTCAATTTCTCAGTTCTGCCCGACGAATGCCATGCCACACTCTGGCCCCGTGAGTCTGCGTCAGGCTTGACATCGTGGGCGCCGGCGTGGCGACACGGTAGCTGATCGATTGGTGCATAGCACCTACGGATGCCAAGGCGGAAAGGACAGCCGGCGTTCAAAGCGCGCGCCGAGCCCGACATGGCCGCCATGCATGAACAGAGACAGAGCAGCCGACGTTCTCGCCATCGCCATGTGGCGGAGGCGCGGGAACGCGCAGAAGCTCCCGGGTGCTCGCGGCGGAACGCGTGTTGCCCCAATCGCTCGCGCAGCTGATGGCGCGGTGGTCCCGGAGCTGGAGCTGCCGGGGCTGTGCGGCGGCTGGCAGGGGTCGGGGGCGGTCGTTATTCGAAATAACGACCGGGCGGACGTTGTTTCGAATAGCGACCGCCCCCTGGGTCGTTTTCTAGCGTCAGATCAGACATGTGTGGCCTGCGGCGTAGGAAGATGACTCTGTTTTCTTGCTCTGGAGGCGGAGACGTCCCAGTCCGCCTTCCAGTGGGTCGCGCGCCCACGGCGCCGCGGGCGGAGCTCGACGGCGACCGCGCCGCTCGAGGACGCCGGAAGTTTTCCTCGGCGGGGCCCTTGGAAGAACCCGCCGCCGTACGGGTTGGTGACGGCGCCGGCGAGCAGCGTGGCGAGGTTGATCACCACGCCGTCCATGCCCACGTCGGTGTTCGGGGCCACCAACGGCGGCGCCTGTCTCCGCGGGTGGCGTGAGGAGCGGAGGGGGCCGACGCGTGGAGGCCGCAGGGGAGAGGCGGAAGCCGTCGACGAGGACGTCGGTGCGGGGAGACGCGCGCGGCAAGGGACGCCAGCGAGGCCTCCGAGAGGCGGCGGCCGAGGGAGAGCTGAGCGAGGCGTCGAGCACCCGGGTGGTACCGCGAGCTTTCTCTGTAAATGTAGTAGCTGCTTTCTCTGTTTCGGACACTGTCCCTTTCCTGCGTTCTGGCTGGATAATCAGCGGCCAAGTCAAAGCCTGCACTTACCTATAGCAGGAACGGGCCTGCACTGCCATGGACGTGAACAATGGGCAAGCCGGGGACGACTGGCAGTGCACCGCCATGCGCGTGCTCTCCCTTCGGTACGGTGGCGCCTTGCCAATGTCAGTGTCACCAGTTTGTAGGCTGGTGGAGTGTTGGGAGGTGAGCAAGGTTGACGCCTATAAGGTGTTCGATGAAACGCCCTGGGAAGACTCAGGGCGAAGGAACATGCGCCAACCAGAAACTGAGAAGATATGGCATCGTAGCCTTGTTGGTCCAGTTGGAGGATGGTGACTGGTGACACCAGTCAGTCTGATTTGCAGTTTCTCTGATGCGTGCTGATGTTGTGTGCTAGCACATAAGTTGTTTCTAGTTCTATAAGATTTAAACATAGTTCTCCTGAGATGGGAGTGGCTCAAATGAAAGGACACAACCAAACCTTGGTCAGACATGAACATTATATTGACGAAAGCAGAGCAAGATCTCTTTCGGGCCTGCACACAGATCTCCATTGGTAATGGTGAGAGAACCTCTTTCTGGCATGATAGATGGCTCAATGGCAAGTCTCCAAAGGAACTAGCACCTGACCTCTTTCGTTTGGCATGGAGGAAAAATCAGACGGTGGCCATAGGGCTCAGCGAGGGACGGTGGAAAAGATGACTGCAGAGGATATCCACAACGGAAGAAATCGATCAATATGTCTATCTATGGACAGCAGTCCAGCAGACTCAGCTCAATGACCAGCAAGATGACATTGTGTGGCGCTTCTCAGCGAACGGATGCTACTCGTCCAAGTCAGCATACATGATTCAGTTTGCGGGATCCTTCGGAGACCATAATTGGCAGCGATTATGGAAATCCAAGGCTGAAAACAAGAGCAAATTCTTTTGCTG
>LAPY01000181.1:224317-237141 GCA_000970635.1 Eragrostis tef
TCATCGCTGAGGGCGCCGTGGACCTGGTGGTTCCCGGGGTGCTCCCCATCGGCTGCTTCCCCGTGTACCTCTCCATCTTCCGGAAGCAGCCGGAGATGTACGGGCCCAAGAGCGGCTGCATCAAGGAGATGAACACGCTGTCGTGGGTGCACAACGCCGCGCTGCAGCGGAAGATCGCCGAGCTCCGGGTCAAGCACCCCGGCGTGCGCATCATCTACGCGGACTACTACACGCCCGCCATCCAGTTCGTGCTGCACGCCGAGAAGTTTGGTGAGTTCCTTTCCTTCGTCTTCCCCTGCCCTGCTCTGTTTGCTCTGGTTTCTTGCCTCGCCGCTGTCCTGTCGCTTGACCCGCCTCAGTTCCCGCGTGCCCACGGCAGTTTGCGTCCAAGGTTGTTAGTTCGGTAGTTCGGTTCGTTACGGCAACCAGCAGAGTTAGGCGCTGACATACGGGGCCCATCATTTGTCCATGTCACCTTTCTCTTGTGTAAATTAAAAACAAGGGAAATACCTTTTCGTTCAGAAATATAAAACTCTAAACCGATTTGTCTGACCGGATATTAGACTAAGCAACTTGAAAGCAACTCGGCAAGCAGGGTTGTTTTTTTTTTTGTGGAAAGATAAGTAGCACCAAAACACAATGTGAACATTATGTACTTCGATCCGGGCATGTACCTAGCAAACTACCCGTTCAATGAATACAGGAACAGCCGTGCCACGAGCATATTTGGGCGAACCGATTGATCAGAGGTGGTTGGTTAGATTATTTCCGTTGTTAGCGCTCACCACGTCTCGCGATCATATCGAGCATGTGAGGTGACCGGAGAAGCAAGAAATCAATGAGTGACGGGAGCGTGGCTGCGTTTCGGGGCGAACAATCCACTGGTGGTTGGTTGCAACTTTGCCGAATCTTGTGAGGTTTCGTGATCGACTTGTAAGCCGAGACTTTGAACACTTCCTCTGAATGGGAGAGATGCGGGTTTCTAGCAGGCTTCGCTGGCCGGGCTGCCGGCGTCACCATCGAACCTGATTAAGAAATGCCGAGGACAAGTACTAATTTCTGCGTAGGTGTGGGCGACGTGACGAAGCTGCTGCGTTGGTTGAGGGTGACGCCTAACTAGACCATGACATAACCGATGATCAATCAATGGCGGACCTTCTCTAGCTCCTCTGCCCTCCTGGCCTAAGATCTTTGAATTAGAATATTAGATATACGTTGATGTCATTCAAATATCATTTGGAAATCGGTTATCCCAAGTTTCCCAACCTCACGGGATGTGGTGGGGCCATGTGAGTTGCCACATAAGAAGACTTCAACAGGGTAGAAATCTTTAGTTAGTGCTACCAAAGTCTAACAACACCTTAACTAGTTTATTGATTCGCATGATCCCATGCGATCTGCGAACCCTGGACCAACTGCTAGCCGTACAATAACAGTAGGAAGTTCGCAGTTGAATTGAGGCAGTTCGAATGTCAGACTCACTGATACAGCCAAGATTCCCTCGAAACATAGCCGAGATGCGCTAAGCCAGGGGCAAAAATTATCATTGGCTACGGGCGAAGACAAGTACAAAGGCCCGATTGAATAACGCAGCAACTTGTACCATGCTAACACTTGTAGTTATTGGAGTACATCCTCCATTTGGAGGATTCTCTAGTTGGTGTCACTGTTTCTGATCATTCAGCAATGAGGGACAGTCGCCCACGATTCAGGCAACTTGCTCCTAATATTATACGAACAATTCATCTACAAAACTGTTACGAAAAAAGAACAGCCACCAATGCTTGATATATATAACTGATACGACCTTTCGTGAAAGAGAGAGAACCAGTTGTTGGTTCCCAATTGTGCGTTTAATCAGCACATTGCGACCATGTCAATTGAGAAGACTCCAAGAGCAGGCATGATATGTCGGGCAGCTGATAGTTCTGGTCTTGCTCTTGGATAATCTTCCTGTCAGTGTCTCTAATCATTCAGGACTAATGGGACATTTGGCAATAATCATTCAGCCTCATGCCACGAATACTTTCGGAAAAAAAGTTATTAAGTAGAAAACGACCCATCGATATGACTTAACGTTTTTGATTGCACACCTTTTCGAGAGAGAAAAATAAACAAGTAACTAGTGTGCAGAACTGCAGATTCTGTATTTGGTCATCATCACATATTCAGCTCGAATGTTCAAATCCCGTTACAGTCAATAATCTTCCTCAAGTCTTGATACTTCGCCAAAGGATGTACGTAACAACGTCACGTCAGCAATGCTACACGCTGCCGAATTTGGATGTTTCGTCCAACTGTCCAACACGTATACCGTAGTGCCGATCTGTCTGGAATATAATTTAGAGCGCTGGTGTCGTCACACGGAAGAACAGGCGGAAAGTGAGTAGAAGTATGACACAAGCTGTGATCCGGGCAATCCGGGTTGGAATGAGACAAAAGATTCAATTCAACAGCGCATATGACATAATATTTCCATGCTAATGTTATCTGCACATGCGCGATGGCACGGGCACACATAGTTCTTTATTTTCTCCTCTTTTTCTCCCCTACCGTGTGGGAGGAAAGCATACATGGGCATAGTTGACGAACGGAGAGGATATATGAGCTTAGTAGTTTTTTTTTTAGAGGATACATGGGCTGTGTCCCTTGAGGCGGCAGTAAGGCCTTGATCCCAAGCTGTCACTCTGTTTCACTGTTTGGCTTCAGCCACATTGGCTCCCCCGAGCTCCGTGCATGTGCATCTTCTTCGCATGAGCCTGATACATGTTTTCTGATGTTTTTTCCGCGCAGGGTTCTTGAGGCAGACGCCGCGGGCGTGCTGCGGTGCGCCAGGCGTGGGCGAGTACAACTTCAACCTGACTTCCAAGTGCGGCGAGCCGGGGGCTTACTCATGCCCGGACCCCTCCAACCACTGGAGCTGGGACGGCATCCATCTCACCGAAGCCTCCTACGGCCACATCGCCAAGGGCTGGCTCTACGGCCCCTTCGCCGACCCACCCATCATTGGTTCCCGGCAGCAAGGTTAGGACAGGCCATCGTCCATCCCAGGCAGGCAGCGGGTGGTACAGATTGTCTGCTCACGGGACATTTGCAAAGTAATTACTGTAGAGAAAAAAAAACAGGACTGTGAGGAAACAAAAGCATATGCCATGTTCAGATTAATTGGTTTAGATTACTTTGTTTGATGTAATTGTTGTTGTGCGGGGAGGCACCAGCTGCTGGATGCTTGATTCGTTTTTGATTTGTTGATATTAGCAGCAGCGTAGCTGTACTACTTGTCATAGTCAAGAAAACTGGACCGGAGACTGGCACCATTTCATTTGTTTGGTCTTAGTCTGCTTTTCTGGAGGTGTGGGATACCTCGATGGAGAGATTTTGAGCTTGGTTAGATCAATTTAATTTGCCAGATCACGGGCAGACTGTGAACTCTGATGGATAAAAACGAGTCAAACCTATAAATTTTCATTGATCTTGAACAGTATACTTCGTTGGATTTAGTGCACCATCTTGTCGCTGTATATGTAGGGTCCCATTTGTCAACCATGCCCGTTGTGAATTCTGCCTTTTAACCATGCCCGCCGTTGTGAATTCTGCCTTTTACTAAGAATACTCTGTCAGGTTTAGGGCCATGGCCGTTTAGGCATGTTGCATCTGTTAAAGGGTGTGCTCGGGGGTAACTTGTACCTCTAATGGACCTCTTGTAAAACTGACAACTAACATTTTTTGGACAGAACTGTAGGGGGAAGGCCACTAGATGATATTATTAATTATTTAATTAAGAGAAAACAAAAGTTTGTATGTACATTTTATATTGAGCAGGAATGATAGGTTTCGGTGAATCGTGTGGTGTTAGTTCATACTTGCAGTACTTGTGGACGCGTTTTTTTCTTCACCGTGTGTAGGGATACAAGTACAACTATCCTTGAAGGCTTGGGTTGCTTTTTATGAGCTTAAATCATGCTTTACATTTTTGGTTGGAGAGGAAGCGCGTGAAGAGTATGTCTGCAAAAGAATGATACAAGAAGAGTCGTGTGTGTTTGTGTTGGGCCTCCCAACACATTTGAAGGCCTGGGTTGCTTTGATGGGCTTAAACCATGCTGGGTAGTCGTTGGGCCTGCCTACCAGGTAGTTTATTGGCCTTTTTAGCACCTCCAGGATTCAGATTAAACGTCAGGCAGTTGGTGAAACATGTTGGCCTAAACAAAACAGCTACGGCTGGCCATGACCATTCCTGGCTGCTTGGTTTTGACATAGCATCTGAACTTTGTGGTGCTGATTGTATCCCTGTTATGACTTAATGAAATCTCGTAACTCTCATCCGTCACAAAAAAAAGAGAAGATATTATACTTAACCTTTCCCGATGGAGCAGCACAGAGTTTCCACGGCCAGATTATACCCAACCGGCACTACGATCATGTGTGTTGTTTAACCTGTTGGTCAAACACATTGATCTAAACAAAACAACTGTTGTTGGCCATGACCATGCCTGGCTGCTTGGTTTGAAATTTTGCTATAATCGTGATGAACTGGAACTTTTGTCTGACAATTCTGCACGTCCTCATTGCGTCGCCAAAGAAAACTAAGACTTGTTTAGTCCAAAGAAAAATTGTATTAATCTGTAACAAAATACATCATCATGTTATAAGCACTCTGAAAAAACGAAGAGATCACAATTAAGAGCACTCAACATGTACTTCCAAAACTTAATATCAAACTTGTATGAAGATTCATATGGATGACTGCATAGACATATAGCTCCAAACTTATAAAACAAACAAAAAAAAGATCACAACTAAGGATAGTCGACATGTTGCTCTAAAACTTAATATCAAACTTGTATAAAGATTCATAGATGATTGTACAGAAAAATACTCAGCAAACAAACCGACAACATGCGCCCAATAAATAGCTGTCAACATTTATGTTGGCGTAGTTGTGCATAATCTTCTTTTTTTTCTTCGATTAGTCAACGAAGAAGAAGGAAAACTAATCCTAGTTTTCTCACTAGCTCTCGATTGTTATCGGATCTAATCACACAAAACGGAGAAAGGACTGGAGAATTTTGTTGCACGGCCCTTTTAGTAGTTGGAGAAGAATAGAAGAAACCAAATCCTCAATACCACATAACTCGGAATGTAAAAGATTTAACTCTAATATAAAACTCAGTATACTAAAATTTGTTAGAGAGACATGTCCTCACTCTCTTCCACCGCCAGCAACTTATCAGAGGCGGGAAGGGTGGCGGCCAATGGTGGTGGAGGCGAAGGCTGCGGCGGCGATGCCTCTAGAGACCTGCGGCGGCTAAGAAAAGTATGACTTAGTTGGAAGGCAATTTACTCGTTCCGGAAAGCGGAAAGAATGATCCTGATGTACCAGTTGGCGATTGTTTATTGCTGTTGGACTGTCCATAAATCTGGCCATGGAGCAGCACAAAAGGTCCACGGCTAGCTTAAACCCCAATAAAGCATCCGGTCCTGTCCCAGCATCTCCCAGCTGCCACAATGAAGCTCCTCTGTTTCCTCTCGGTTCTCATCCTAGCGTCCGTGGCGGAGCCCGTTTCAGCTCTCCCCGCCGACCGGCGCTACGAGGCCATCTTCAGCTTCGGCGACTCCTTCGCAGACACCGGCAACGACAACGTCGTCTTGGCCGAGCGCTCTTTCTTCAACCCGGCCGCGGCGCCTCCCTACGGCATGACGTTCTTTGGCCACCCCACCGGCCGCAACTCCAATGGCCGCCTCATCATCGACTTCATCGGTGCTCCATTTTTCCTCTCCTCTTGTGCATCGCGAAGGGTTTTTTTTTGGTGTGTCATCATGTGATGTGACGTGCTCTCACTCTCATGCAGCGGAGGATCTGGGGCTCCCGTTCGTGCCGCCGTTCCTGGTGCACAACGGCAGCTTCCGCCAGGGAGCCAACTTCGCCGTCGCCGGCGCCTTCGCTCGCAACGCCAGTTTCTACAGCAACATCCCCATCGTCGGTCCGTTTGCTCTCAACACTAGCTCCAGCGTGCAGCTGCAGTGGTTCGACTCGCTCAAGCCGTCGCTGTGCAGCCCTGCCCAAGGTAGTTAACTAGCACATGCAGCAGTTCCAACTTCCAAGCGTCCCGTGAGAATGAATTGTTGGTGAACTGAATGAATTCATCGCGAGCTTTGTGTTCAGAGTGCCCGGGCTTCTTCCACAAGTCCCTCTTCTTCATGGGAGAGTACGGAGTCAACGACTACAGCTTCTCTGTTTTCGGAATGAACATATCGGAGATCAGACTTTTCGTCCCAGACGTGATCGATACCATCTCGATGGCAACTGAGGTAACTCTACTGCTAATTAACAGAATGCAATATCTGATAAATGACTAATTTGTCCATCGCTGACTGCGGAAGAGATCGAAAACTGACCAAATCTCAACCCGGCCGCGGCGCCTCCCTACGGCATGACGTTCTTTGGCCACCCCACCGGCCGCAACTCCAATGGCCGCCTCATCATCGACTTCATCGGTGCTCCATTTTTCCTCTCCTCTTGTGCATCGCGAAGGGTTTTTTTTTGGTGTGTCATCATGTGATGTGACGTGCTCTCACTCTCATGCAGCGGAGGATCTGGGGCTCCCGTTCGTGCCGCCGTTCCTGGTGCACAACGGCAGCTTCCGCCAGGGAGCCAACTTCGCCGTCGCCGGCGCCTTCGCTCGCAACGCCAGTTTCTACAGCAACATCCCCATCGTCGGTCCGTTTGCTCTCAACACTAGCTCCAGCGTGCAGCTGCAGTGGTTCGACTCGCTCAAGCCGTCGCTGTGCAGCCCTGCCCAAGGTAGTTAACTAGCACATGCAGCAGTTCCAACTTCCAAGCGTCCCGTGAGAATGAATTGTTGGTGAACTGAATGAATTCATCGCGAGCTTTGTGTTCAGAGTGCCCGGGCTTCTTCCACAAGTCCCTCTTCTTCATGGGAGAGTACGGAGTCAACGACTACAGCTTCTCTGTTTTCGGAATGAACATATCGGAGATCAGACTTTTCGTCCCAGACGTGATCGATACCATCTCGATGGCAACTGAGGTAACTAAACTATGCAGTACTCTACTACTTAACAGGATGCGGTATCTGACAAATGACTAATTTGTCCATGGCTGACGGGGGAATGGGTCGAAGACTGAACAACTCTCTGTACATCTTTAACAGAGGATAATCAAGCAGGGCGCAAAGACTGTGGTGATGCCCGGGATCCCGCCGCTGGGGTGCTCGCCGCCGAACCTGGCGCTGCTTCCCAGTGATGATCCGGACGACTATGACGCGACCGGCTGCCTGAAGCAGCTCAACAAACTGTCCGTGTACCACAACTCACTGCTTCAGGAGGCCGTCGAAAAACTTCAGAAAAAGTACCCAAACGTCGGAGTCATCTATGCCGATTTCTTCACCCCCGTCATGGACATCATCGAGTACCCTGGCAAGCATAGTTAGTATCACAAAACTGGTTTACCTCGTCGTGCCATTTTAACTGTACTCGTCTTCCAGACTGAGTTGCAGTGTTATGTCGAACACCCTAAGAATATTTCTCACTGAAAATGAGCTTACAACTTTCAGGGTTCACCAAAGATATTCTGAGGTGCTGCTGCGGAGGCGGTGGGAAGTACAACTTCAACATGAGCGCCGGATGTGGCATGCCGGGTTCGACAGTGTGCGAGGAACCATCAACCTATTTGTATGGTTTACCTCGTCGTGCCATTTTAACTGTACTCGTCTTCCAGACTGAGTTGCAGTGTTATGTCGAACACCCTAAGAATATTTCTCACTGAAAATGAGCTTACAACTTTCAGGGTTCACCAAAGATATTCTGAGGTGCTGCTGCGGAGGCGGTGGGAAGTACAACTTCAACATGAGCGCCGGATGTGGCATGCCGGGTTCGACAGTGTGCGAGGAGCCATCAACCTATTTGTATTGGGATGGCCACTTCACGGAAGCAGCCTACCAGCACATCGCCAATGCCTGGCTCAACAGCATACATAATGGAAAATAGCAGCCTGGAAAAAGGGTTACTGTAATCAAATCGGATCGACTGAACTGCAACCAGTACTTGTTATAAAATTTATTTATTTTATTCCTCCGTCATGAACAAGACTTATGTACGAGTGATGATAATTGAGATGAATTCAAATTGTGATACTTGTCAGACTCATGCTAGAAGTACAATGCTTTCTGCCTTTCCCTTTGTTATAACATAAGTTCACCTGCCATATGTTGTTACAATCTGGAACTTACATCACCACGAAATATCAGTCAACATATTGGTTGTTGCTCATCACGCACAGCGCTTGACTTGTTGACTTTGCGGACAACAAGATAATAACTCAGATTGTAACAACGGCAAGTTGGCAATTTCTTCTCCAGAAGCAACGCTATGGCATTGACTTTTGTGCATATATAAACCACACAAAGTTGATATACGAAACTCAGATGCCGCAAAACTCTGACCTTCAGACGTGGCTACAATTTTCTAGGCTTGCAAAACCTGATGTTTCAACTCCGGTTGTAGTTTTGCAGAACCTGAACTTCAGGTTTGACCTTCAATTTTTATTCTCACTTGTGAATAAAAATGGCAAGCTGGCAACTTTCTTTATTGACCTGAAGCAACGCTAGCTCATGTACAGGATTCTCTCATAGCGCGTTGACTTGATGCATATAAACCGCACAAAGACTCTGAAACCGCGAAACTTCCAAATTTGTTTTTGGAAGGGACAGAAACCATCAGACGAAGCTACAATGAGGCGCGCAGTTCTGCCTCTGCGCTTGCAAATCTTTCTGTTACTCTGTAGCTTCTGCCACTCGATCCAATCCAACTACACGTCCATTCTCAGCTTCGGCGACTCCTACACTGACACCGGCAACCTCGCCATCCTCTACGGCGGCCCGGCGAGTACCGATTTTCTGATATCCAAGCCGCCGTATGGGATGACCTTCTTTGGGCATCCCACCGGCCGCGCCTCAGACGGCAGATTGGCCATCGATTTCATCGGTAAGTTCAACAAGGCCGATGGCCCCCGCATCCATCCATCTCCCATATGATCCACGCCGTGACGCCGTCTGATCTGAATATCTGATCGATGCACGTATGTGTGCAGCTCAAGCGCTGGGTCTCCCTCTCCTCCCGGCATCGTTGGCGGCGAACCAGAGCTTCAAGCAGGGCGTCAATTTCGCTACCGGCGGCGCCACGGCGCTGAACCGGACGTTCTTTGTGGACAGAGGGTTCAAAGCTGTTACTCCTTTTAACGTCTCCATCAGCTCCCAGCTCGGATGGTTCGACGCCGTGAAGCCTTCGCTCTGCAACTCAACCCAAGGTTCGTCAGCACGCATCACACACATATGCAGGAATCGCTTCGTGCAGTCGCAAATGTTCTGACTTATTGTATTCACGTGCTGCCGACCTCTGTAGAATGCAAGGAGTACTTCGCAAAGGCGCTGTTCTTCGTCGGCGAGCTCGGTTGGAACGACTACGCGATCATGCTGCTCGGCGGCACAAGTGTCGGTGAAGTGCAGTCGCACGTGCCTGAAGTTGTCGAATCGGTCCGGGCAGCAACGGAGGTAGCAGAGTACATATATACACGGGCTTAGAGTTAGTCGTATCCATCAATAGTTCAATAGTACAACAACAGATCAGATCATGGGTGATCGAACGAACTCCATCGATCGTTATGTGCAGAAACTCATCAACGAAGGTGCCAAGACGGTCGTCGTGTCGGGGATGGCGCCGCTGGGGTGCGCGCCGGCGAACCTGGCGCTCATGGCAAACCAGACCGGCGGAGAGTTGGAGCCGGACTCGGGGTGCCTCAAGGATCTGAACCTGCTGTCCAAGGAGCACAACCAACAGCTCCGGCGAGCTCTGATGCGACTCGATGGCGTGCGGGTCATCTACGCCGACTTCTACGCGCCGATCAACGACTTCGCGGTGGCGCCCGACAGTTGTCGAATCGGTCCGGGCAGCAACGGAGGTAGCAGAGTACATATATACACGGGCTTAGAGTTAGTCGTATCCATCAATAGTTCAATAGTACAACAACAGATCAGATCATGGGTGATCGAACGAACTCCATCGATCGTTATGTGCAGAAACTCATCAACGAAGGTGCCAAGACGGTCGTCGTGTCGGGGATGGCGCCGCTGGGGTGCGCGCCGGCGAACCTGGCGCTCATGGCAAACCAGACCGGCGGAGAGTTGGAGCCGGAGACGGGGTGCCTGAAGGATCTGAACCTTCTGTCCAAGGAGCACAACGAGCAGCTCCGGCCAGCTCTGGAGCGGCTCGGCGGCAGGCACCCCGGCGCGCGGGTCATCTACGCCGACTTCTACGCGCCCATCAACGACTTCGCGGTGTCGCCGGACCGCTACCGGTTCAACGGGACGGACGGCGTCCTGAGAGCCTGCTGCGGCGGCGGGACGAGCAAGTACGGCTTCGACCTCACCAAGCTCTGCGGCATGCCGGGCGTCAGCGCCCGCGACCCGGCCAAGTACGTGAGCTGGGACGGCGTCCATCTCACCGAGGCGGCGAACCGCTTCATCACCGATGCCTGGCTCAGGGCCCTTACGCCCACCCGCCCATACTGAACCCTTTGTTAGCATCTAGCCGCGCACCGGCCTCTGTTCTTTGGTGATCCGGGAACAACACTTCGTCGCCTTTCTGTTGTCTGTTTTCAATTTTTTTTTTCTTTATGAAGCTGTCGGATTTGGAGACTCAGCTGTATGTGCCACACATTTTAATTTTTGAGAAAGAAGAGAAAAATTGCACAGTTTGACCAGTCTGCTCGAAAATTAATCATCATTCCAAACTGTCGTGCGATCGATCTTCGGATTCAGCCACACATCGGCACGTCGAACCCAACTAGCTCCGCCTGGCCGGGCTGGGTCATCGTGCCGGTATGGGCCTTTTTTTGGATGCATCGGTCAGCGGATTGGTCACTCCATGGACAGGCCAACCCATTAATGAGACCCAGCCCACGCACAACCCCATTACAAGGTCGTTGAGGAGATGAGAATAGTTAGCAATCTGTGACCAATGGAGTGACCAGTTAGCAAGCCCCTTGAGGAGCATCAGAACCCCATTACAAAAAATACTCAAGTAGTGAGTAATGTTCTTGAGTTGAATTTTGACAGTTCCAATGTCGAAGGTATTTTTTTTTTTTTGAGTTTGTCGAAGGTATTTTTTTGTTATGGATTATGGTCCGCTTTCGCTGATGCTTGCACATGTTCATCATCGTGCCGTCCACTGCCCACTCCGACAGGAGATTAAGAGAAACCCTCGGTCACCCGGCCAGTCCTGCTAGTATTTCAAATGTTGACTTGGATTTTGTTTTTCAGAAAAATGGCACTTCAAAACATTTGATAATACAATTGCAAAAAACATTTTATAATGCTTTTAATTGTTTCTAGAGTGTAAAGGATAGAATATAAATTGGTTGATATATTTTCTGTCTTAAAACTAGGGATACTAAATTTATTACTAAAGTTTAGCATCTACAAGATCATATGCTGAAATAGTACATAAGATTTGGTTTCTGTATTTATTGCCAGTGGTCTTATTATAGCAACATCACGAAGAGTAAAATGGTGATGTTATCTATAAAACCTGAAGGACCAACTTTGGAAATACGACCAGAATTTCCTCTTCATAGGAACGCTGAGTATTTGTTTGAAGGATTTTCTTTCTCTAGTATGGTATCTTCTCTACCGATGATATTTACTGCCTTGTAAACCGAGATCTCCATCCCGGGCCTCAGCATGTATAATGAGCCTATTATTTATGCAACCGAGGCAGTCTCAACTGGTTGCCGAGCTCAGCCAAATATCTCTACCCCGTCCTCGTCTACACGCAGCATGATGACGCGCGTAGTTCTCTTCCTGCAAATCTTTTTGCTGCTGTCCGGCGTCTCTTACTCGATCCAAACCAGCTACTCGTCGATCTTTTCCTTCGGCGACTCCTACACCGACACCGGCAACATTGTCATCATCGACGGACCGTCGACACCGAGTCTATGGATAAACAAACCGCCGTATGGGATGACCTTTTTTGGCCATCCAGCCGGGCGTCTTTCTGATGGCAGGTTGATCATCGATTTCATCGGTAAGTTCCGTTGCGGCTCATACATGTTATTATTGTTTAATTAAAGACCGGCGAGATGTGCTGGCAAAGCACATGATTCACGCGCTGCCCCATGCATGTACATAATGTATTCAGCTGAAGCACTGGGGCTCCCTCTCCTTCCGCCGGCGCTGGCGACGAACAAAAACTTCCAGCAAGGCGCCAACTTCGCGGTGGCCGGAGCCACGACATTGAACAACATAGCCAATCAGATGCCGGGCGGCAGCGGCGTGAAGCCTCCTCCGAATAACATCTCCCTGAGCAACCAGTTGGGATGGTACGACGCCATGAAGCCCAAGCTCTGCAGCTCGCCTCAAGGTAACTGATCGTGTTGTCACGACAGGCCACAACATGGAGGAAATGCATCGCCCTAACGTCGTCGTCGCACATTTAATTCTGTAGCGTGCAGCGAGTTCTTTGGGAAGGCGCTGTTCGTGATCGGCGAGCTGGGTTGGAACGACTACGGGCTCATGTTGACAGGCGGCAAAAGCGTCGCTGATGTGCAGTCTGTCGTGCCTCGGATCGTCGAAACGATTCGTGCGGCCGCGGAGGTACGTCAGATCGTCGCTGATGTTCAACCATCGGCAGCATGCATGGATTGATCAAGCAATTAAAATACCCTACTAACTTTATTGCTGCGCATGCATGCAGAAAATGATCAACGACGGCGGCAAGGCGATCGTCGTGGCGGGGGTGCCGCCGCTGGGCTG